>WURT03669423.1:0-17507 GCA_009936505.3 Holothuria glaberrima | reverse complement strand
TTAGGAATTTTTTACTGTAGACTTGCTTCCTTTTTTCTGTGTTAGATGCAATATGTTATGTGAAATGTGTGAAATCTTAAGTTGTATACAGCTTCCTACACCCTTCACACTCCAAGGAAATTAATGCTCAGATCAGTCTTCTTTAAACTGTTAGGACTGTGCATTCTAAATTTGTAGTCCATTTAATGAAGTTGCATATTTTGACACTAGGGGGAGGGGTTAGCAGCTGGGGATGGGAAAATATTTTAATGAAGGAGTAGCTTAATTAAAAGTATTTTAATTATTTTAATTAGAATTTGTTGGAAGTAGCATGATTGCTAAATTTAACTAAAATTTTTTGTTGGTTTTTTTTTTTTTTTTTTTTTTTTGCAGTATTTGCTTGCAATTACTGTGATGATTACTTTGTAGTGTCATCATGTGACATTTTAGATGCTCAAGGCTTATTGTATCAAGATTTACTCTGTGAATTTCCATTTCTAGTACCTTAATTGTACTGAAACATGTTTAAAATAATACTACATTTTAATTATAAAGAAATACTACCTTGGAACTTGTTTTAGAAGTTGAGACAACTTACAGATAATAATCTAAAGGCTGCTACATCCACACTGTGCATTTTGCAATGTGTGATGTTCCTATATTGCAAATTTATAACAGTAAAATGGTTAATTACATTAAACATATTTCATTTTATACATTTTTTGTATATTCTGTTTAGACCCATGGTTTTGAAATTCTAGCATCAAGAGTATCAGAAAAGACATCAACCAGTGATGGTGACATTATTGATGGAAACAATGTAACTGGAGTACGCTGGGAGAGGTTTTTGGCTGCACTGAAGGAGAAAGGATTCTTTCAGGTTTGATGTTTGATAAAAAATTTAGAAAGACTTTCTCTCATGGTGAAAACCTGCTATCTTGAGGTTGTCAAGTGTGTATTGTAGTAACATTGTGGAAACCAGTCTAAGTATGAGAGAGACAGACAGACAGACAGACAGACAGGTAGACAGTGTAAGGAGGCAAGGAAGCACTTTTTCTTCTTAAGAGACACTAAAAAGTGCAAGGTAATGCCTTCTGAGGGGCCTGAGTTGGAAAATGAGAAATAATTGCATAATTATTATCAATGTTATTAAAATTGGCAACAGCTTATTAAAAATTACTGAAGATGGAATTATGCATAAAGTGACTTGGTGCATATTGAGCAAAATTCATGATAAAGGTGTTTTATTCCCCTAAAACATCACTCATTAAAGTGCACTTTTAATCTAAAAGTACAAGCATGTGTTTGAAAGAGGATTAAAAGTTAGTTTCGTTGGTCCAATTCCCAGTTTCAAAGTTTATTACCTTACTGGATGGAAAATGTTGAAATTTATTCTCTTAATGTGACAAAGTTGAAGTGTAGTAATTTGTTACGTCTGTTTTTTCACTACCCACACTGCTTGCTTGTTTCCATTTGTAATAAAACCACTGACAGGAACTTACTTTTACTTGCGTAGCATATTGTGAGAAAATTGTTATGTAGTCTGGTCATATAACAGCAGTGAATTGGTGGTCCCACTTTGAAAACAAGGTACAGTGGCTTTATGAAAACCAAAGAAAAAACAGTGATATCAGTAGTGCATGAGTGATGTCATCATGACATATTGATCAGTCTTCCATTTGAAAGTAGGTAAATGAATGGCATAAAGTGACAATGAACTTGGACTTTAATGTCTTGTACTGTGAAGATAGTGGTTGGATGAGTGAGATTAACTTTTCAATCTTTCCAACATATTTTTTAAATTTAGAGTTTACTTACTGGCAGCTACCTCAGACTTATTTTAAAAGACCAACTAAATCATACAAATTTTTCATTTTTCTCTGAAGTATGTTTCCTCATCTTTTAGATCCTAAATATGGTGTGGGAAAGGTACTTGAAAATATGTAACATTAACTTAAAAATTAACAAAAATATTGTCTCATGGTTGAAAACAGCCTTACATGGACTAGGGTATCAGGGTATGCTCATTCATATTGGTATGACTGCATGTGTTCTTCAAGGTAAAATCATCAAGGAACACAGATTTCTAAGAGAGGTTTAAAAGGAAATACCAAAAGAAGCTGTTGCATCTTGTGGTTCTTTTCTCCTAAACATCTCATGAAATTTTTTTTAAATTATTTTATAGTTTGACCAACAAACAGCATCAAATCATATATAAATTGTCCCAGAAGGGGACTGAAGGCCTAATAAGAGTTGATTTTGGACCAGAGTTTTGATTGTAACAGCCCTTGGCACTATTGGTTTGGACCTGTTTTACCAATGCCACATTTGTAAGTGCAACACAATGTTTTAGAAAAACTGAGTAAGGTGCATATGTATACAAAGAGACCAATGAATCAAAAACAGGCAGTGTTGCTACAAGCGCCAGTACTACCTGCCATTGACATGGGCCACTGCACTAGTATAGGAGTAGTGTGTCAATTACATACAGGCTTTTCACTTGTGCCTCTAAAGTGATGTCATGTGAATGGGTCTGAAGCTGCATCAAGGAATGTTTAAGTGGTATAATTTATTTTCATGAGAATTTGACAAGTTAAAAGCAATGTCAGAAATGTTTTGCAATGAAGCCTTTCCTGATGCATATATTAACATTTTGGAAAGTGCATTTTACTTCTACATGAAATCATTATGTATGTGTAATCCATGTGACTTGTTGGTAAGTTGAATGATCTGTTGTAATATTTGATATCTACAGCTTTGTTATTACTTCTTTTATCCGATATTTTTCTCTCCTTTTGCCAAAAGAATGAAATTGAAGGTTCCCAGAAATACAGAGAGCTGTTGAGTTCTGCCAAGAAATACTTTGCCGATTCTTCACAACTCACATCTAGCAGGTAATGTTTACTGTATAATTTCCAAAGGAAGTTGCTTTATAAGAAAAAAAGGCGTGAATTTCATTTTGGATGTTGTGCCCCAGCATCCACCCGTACCTAGATGGACAGGTTTCAGGTTTAAACAACCTTTATCCACTCGATGCTGTGGCCGAGTGGATAAAGACGGTGGCATTTGAAGTGATGAAACTTAGCAACAGGGAGGTTTGGGGTTTAATCCTTGTCGGGGTCAAAGTAAAGTTGGTTTTTTATCCCAGAGAAATCTATGGTTTTCCCATGTGAACTGGCCTTTGAAAAGGAATCAAATTTGACATAAATTATTGAGTTGCTTACCACCTGGCAGGAAGTTGTAATTCATGAGCCATAGGCTTCCTCCATGTTTGCAGTCACTTAGCGTCGTAAAACAACTACCCTTCAAGGCTCTAAGTTATTAGAGCTTATCTGCTTAGGAGATTGGGACAGTATTAGCAACACAAAATAACACATTTTGTGACTGCCACAATAGTAACAGGGTTTGTTTAGCACCCCAGGGAGTTGAGAATACTTCGGAATGAAACAGAGTTAGACAGAACTTTGTAAAACACATCGAGGTGTATTGCTGACATAGAACACTATATATGAAGGAATTACTCTAATTATGGTAGAGGATGTGTTATATAAAATGATAATAAAATTGGCAGAAAAATATAACGATATTGTTTACTCAACACATCACCTTTACCAATATTTAAAGGGCAATTCTCACCATCCAAGGCAGTTTCAATTCTCCTAACTAAGATACTTGTGGCTTCTATCATAAATTTGTAAAGCTCCTTCTTGTGCAAACACAAACCCATTTAATTGCTTAAGGCCATGTCCTGGTAAGCATACAAGGCTATTAGTTGTAGTTTGAGCACTTCCTCTGCATTGCGTGGAATGTGAGCTACTCTGCATCTTTTGGATTTTCAAACGTTAATTTCAATCAAAGAGCAGTCACCAATAGAGAATTTTGATATCCCCACACCAAAATTGTTCTTTGGAGTGATGAGTGTCTACCTTTAAATGCAAGTCGATATTTACTTTTATGCAAAGAGAGTTAGTTTGAATTGTCTTTGAAGCCATAACCACAGAAATAGATTTGGAAGAATGCTGATCAATGCATCTATGTATGACTTCAAATTTGCCCTTCAGAGTTCAAATGAATAGACCCTTTGCATGTGACATCATGACATCATGTTTGGTTTATGCTACTATGTTGGAGAAGCATAAGAAGAGCTTTTGTATGCTCTGTAAAAGATAATTTTTAGCACATGTAGTAGTGCCTGCAGATTGTATATCATATGCACACCACCACCATTGTGTGACTCTAGTAGATTGGTCACATGGTGTGTGCATTCACTATTCCATCTCAGTTTGCCCCCAGCTTGGCTGATTGATTTAGGTGAAATACACAAGTAGATCAAAAAGCTTTTCTCCTTCAATTTTAAACAGTTTACAAGGATTTTTCAAACTGATTCAGATGTTTTGATTAGATTTAAGCCCTGCTTACATTTATGCTAATAAAGTTGAAGATAAATTAAGAGAGAGGTTGTAGCCAACACCTTGTATTTGTAGTTACTTGTTACATTGTCAGACAAGACCGACTGCATGGTCAAGTGGTTAGAGCATCCGACTAGCAGCCGGAAGGTTGGGGGTTCGAATCCTGGCAGGGTCATACCAAAGACTTTAAAAATGGAACCTACTGCCATTGTGCTTGGTACTCAGCATAAGCAATGAAGTGGGGAGAACAAGCCAGTGAACCACAACTGGAAAAAAGCAGTGGCCCTCCAGACTTAAACCAATTGGTTAGAAACTGAGCAGTAAAACCTCATCTAACCACTTTGTCAGACATAGCTCAGTGCTACTGCCCATGAAGTCTGGGTTGACTACTTCAGTATATAACATGTGCATGGGTGGTCAATCTGTGATCAAACAAGATGTCCAGTGGTCAGGTACAATCATTGAAAACTTCCTCAATTTGTTCATGACGGATTAAATTTCAAGGAAGAGGAAGTTTCATTTCTGACACTATGTAAAAGTGGATAAAGCAGGTGGTATATAAACAGCAGTGAGGTTTTACAAGGTTTTACGAGATTTGGTGTTTGATCCATAGCCAAGGGGGTCCAGGGGAGAACAGAAGTTTCAAATTGCCGTTGACTTCATACATTTTTACACATTTGGCCCCCCTGAAAAATCCCCCCCCCCGAAGCCATTTCGCTCCCCTTGTCTGGCTACAAGGCCTGGTTTGATCCTCTTCCAGGTTATGATCTGGTGGGGTACCTTGTTCATCCAGTCAATCTACACAATGCTGAAAAACAGGAATCTGGAAAGCACTCAAAAGAAAATTTTGTTTGGTATTTGCAGGGAAACTTTGGCAATTGAAAGGAAAGTTTTCTTCTTTTGTACATGACAAAGATTCTGGGAAATTGTACCTGCAGCCTGGAAAATAAATATTTTTTTTCCAGCTCTGAATCTATTGTTTTCTCATCTGAAAAAAAGCTAAAACTGGTAGAGATTCAGATGTAAATTAAAATGATTAAGTGGAAGCTATCCGAAGTGAAGTTGTGATTTATAAATCTTGCAAGCTTCTGACATATTAATGTTGGCTGTACATCATGAAGTAATTACCTCCAGGGACATACTCAATGCCTTAACTAGAGTCCAATGTATCAGACAACCATTTTCTGTTACCTTGCTGTAGAAATTTTATGAATTGCTTTAATCCTTAGGTATGTCTTTGTATCCACAATACAATTGGTCAATTCCAGAAATCACCTACACTTGGTCCAAAGTATGGTTTTTTTCAAGTGGAAAATTTGTTGATTCCTGTTTGCAAGTGTGCTCGCTGGGATAGAAAAATATGTTACACAAGGTACTCTCAAGATAACAAGGAAAATTGAAGTGGCAACTCAAATCTCCATGAATGTTGTCCTAAAAATGTAATATGTGTCTAGTATTAATGTTAAATTTGGATTATAATACATAATCAATGGTATTTTTCAAATGGTTTTTCACCAGTATACCTGGTGGTACTGTTACAACTACATATTACAGTACTTGAGAATTCCTGGTTTTGAAATGACTCAGATTGATTACTTTGATTTTCATATGAATTCTAATTATTCATTGCTTTTACTAACATTTATTTGTCAGGTTTTCCTGCTACCTTAGTTATCTCATCTCCCTGCATGTAATTACTAATAGGGAGGTGAGACATTGAACTTCAACTAACATCAGAAATGTGAAGCTGTGTGTGAGTGTGTGTGTGTTCACAAGTGTGTTTGAACAAAAAAAGGTGTCATGAACTCCTCCCTAACCATAAGTATGATGAAGTTCAAACTTGGTTGGTAGGTACCAGACCATGAAAACTTGATGAATTCACTTGTCAGAGGTAAAATTTGCTAAACATTGGTTTTACCATTTATTGGCCTACATTAAAAATTGTGCTTCGTGGTTGCTTAGGTTCCAGTCCAAAGGTCAAAAATGTCCATTTTCAATTCCTCCTAAACCACATCTCATCAAGTTCAAAGTTGGTGGATAGTTACTTTACCATGAAGAATTGTGCTTGTGTAATTGTTGGCATCACAAGTAGAAAATCAAGAGGTTAAAGGTTCAAATGATTGGTTTTTATTCATTATTTGCATAACACTATGTTAGAAAAAATCATAAACCATGTGAAATGTAAAGAGTGATGAGACATATTTGAAATAGTACATTCTAGATGTTTAAGTTGAAGATAAATGTTTAAATGACCTAGAAGTGGTCTTTGGTCATTATCTGCTCATCAGTTTGCTGGGAGATTTCTTTGACTTCAAGTTATGTTGAGAATATGGGGAGGTGAGATTTTCAACTCCATGGATTGCCCTTTTCTTTTTTAACGAGGCCAATCAAATTTTGGACGCAAGTTCACCCCAAAGAAATGAATTTTCATCAATAGGGACCTAAGATTCATGATGTTGATAGTGATAGTGCATTAGTTAAAATAGTCTAATTATCTTGCTGACATAATTGTACCTTATGTGTGTTTCTTAGAAAAGGAATTGTGGTCGTTGCCCACTCTGTATCTTTACACTTTTCGAATCCTTCAAACAGCAATGGGAGTGACCTTCCTGGACACAAGATCCTGAGGCTTCTAAGAAGTTTAACAGTTGATGTGAAAGCCTTTAAAGAAGCTGAAAGGCATCTTCCTGATTTTAGTGGTAAGAATGAGCATGGGTTTACTTGCAACAGTAGTATGTAGTATGTTCTGTGATCGCTAGCCTGGAGGAGGGATCCAAGGGGAGGAGGCCTCTGAAAATTTTAAAAAGTTAGGTGTCCTTATATGCAATCTGGTGCTACCTATGCTCTGTTTTTGAAAAAACTGCATTTGTGTACTGGTTGCCCATACTTACATCCCAGTGTGAGGTCAACTGGAAGCATTCCCGCACTTGTAGAGCTGATCTTGAAGTTGTGATCTCTCTAGTGGGATGGTTGACTACAGATATCTCATTGTGAGTGTGAAAGTATTTACATGAGGAAGTTAATTTTAGGTGGAAATTTAGCTCTATGGTAGATCTGTGGTTTGAGGACAAATGTGAAAAGAATCTGTGTGAGATGTATTTTCAGTTGATCTGTAACACCTGGAATCTTTATTATGACTTTTGACACAAAGAGTTCATGCAAATAGTAGCAGTGCAGCCTTTTCCCCTCCCAGTCATACAACAAAGCTGCTTTGTGATCACATTTTTCTATTTGGTCACTATTTTGAATGAAATGCAACGTACTGGCTGTCTAAGGATGTCTTGACAGAACACCCATAATAATAGATTAATGACTGTCTGCATCATAACGTACACGGTAAGTCATTGATGTTGCAATTGATGCGATGAATATTCATAATATGATGTGTTTCATTTGCAGATGACAGCTGGCTAACAATAACCCCAGAGCAGTTGGACACTATGTTGGAAACTGCATCAGGTCAAAAGTTGACCAATAATGGACATATATCTGCAAACTCTCATGCTAATAGAGACAACTCAGGAGAAACTGATGGTAGCTTTGATCCAGAATTAATTTCCAATTCATTTCACTCATTTGTGGAGAAGATTTCTAGCCATGAAGGGGTAGAATTTCCCAAAGGCCAATTTTTGGATTCAGTGAACTTTGATCCAGAAAAATTCACCAAAGCTATAGAAGATATCCTTCGATATGAATCCGAGGAGGAGGTTTCCTCTGGATCTTTATCTGACCACTTCTTTGAGGAGGATTTGGAAGATGTAAAGGAGGAGGGTGAAGTCAAAGAGGGGGAAGATGAAGAAATTCAAGAATTGATGAATGAGATGGATAGACAATTGTTTGCCACAGAGGTTGGAAAAAGCTTTGAGAGATCCAGTCAGACTGAAGAAAAAGAAAATACTGAAGTAAGTTGATTTTTAAAGCAAATGATGGCAAGGCTTGACTTTGTCATTGCTTTTTTAGAGTGCATTGTTTGCTCTCACTTTCAAATATTTAAAGCCATACACTCGTCACCCCAAAAGTATATGTTTAGTGTGGGGGTATCAAAATTCTCAGTTGGTGACTATACTCTTTGATTGACAGCAAAGTTTGAAAATTCAAAAAATGCAGAGTAGTTCACATTCCACACAATGCAGAGAGAGAGCTTAGATCACACATCATATTCTTTGTATGCCCACCAGGAGATGGCCATGAAGCAATAAAATAGGTTTGTGTATGCACAAGGAGGAGCTTTATACAGTAATGGGAGGAGCTACAAGTTGCACAGCTGGGATAATTGGAACTGTCTGGGGTGACAAGATTTGCCCTTTAATGTTTGACTTTGTGAGAGTAAGTCAGTATTGGAGCTAGAAATAAGCAGAGATGATACATAGTTTGTCCTTGCTGTTTAAGTCAACATGCCTCCAAATGACTGTAACAACCCTATATTATTTATTGAGTTGAATATTTTTTCAATGAAAATCTACAAAGTACCACAGATAATGTAATTCCACTCCATACCAGGATACATAGAAAGGAATAGGATACAAAGATGCACACATAATTGCTCTGCAATTAGTATTTATCACCTTCAGTGGACAATTAAAGTGCAAAGAACAGTAAGATGTCACTCCCATGGGGAGTCCTTTCAAACTTGTCCTTTGATTCAAAGTTACTGTGTAACTGATATTTCTCTTTCAATATGAAAACAGGAAGATTCTATCAGTCATTCTCCATCAGCTGAAGGTGATGGCATCATCCAAGAAGAAAAAGATGACTACAGACCTGTGGAAGTTGATGTAAATTTGCTGAAAAACATCTTAGAGTCTTACAGCTCCCAGCAGGGGTTGGCTGGTCCTGCATCTACTATTTTACACTCCATGGGAGTTAGACTGCCACCGAATGCAGATACATAGGTGAAGGGATGAAAGCTGGTACTGCATCAACTATTTTACACTCCATGGAAGTTAGACTGCCACCAAATGCTGATACATAGGAAAGGGGATAAAATCTGTTCTGATGAGCGGAAAATGGTTGCTTTTAAGGACCATCAGTGTTGAGGAAATCTGATTTTGATTTGTCTCAAGTAAGAGTTACCATATGGGTACAAGCCAGGGGTCATAGGGTTCAGTCCCCCACAACCATCCCCCACTTCAGGAGTTGGGGCAGTACCTTTTTTGTGGAAAATGACTGTCTTTAAACTTTATAGAATACTTACACAGATCATGAATTTCAAAAGACTTCATAAATATGTTTGCATATTCATCACTGTAAATGGTTTGTTAAGAGTGAGAAAGGGGATGGGGCGGGGGATTCTGGATCTTCACAAAGGAACTTGTTGCCCTAGTCTAGCAAAGTATTTTCCTTTGCTTGACGGAATTTAGAATTGATATTACTGGTTGCCTTTCTCAATAGTCTTCACTGATGCCCTTCACATTTGCAACTTGAGACAAAATGAAAATAGAACATTTTCCCCCTTCCCCCTTTGCACTCTGCAGCAAAATCCCCCCTGTCTTCTCAATATGCCACTCCCAGGCACAAGGTCAGGTAGGGCATGACCAGCCTGGCACTCTACTCTTTACATATAAGAAAAAGTGTGGTCACTTTGGATTTTTAGGCATTTTGTTCTGAGTACCTTTTGTGCATATACTGGCCAAAGAATATGTAGAAAATTTCATTACTTAAATTTATTTTTGATAAGTCTCCCAGAACCTAGGAAATACAAGGGCTTATTTCTCTAAATTTACTGGTGGAGGAATGTCCCAGACCCAACTGTAGAGACACTTTTGGTACTTTTATGTGAGTTTCACCATCACTACATAGTAGTATATCCCCATGCCTGGATTCTCCTGGTCACAGGTGTGACATAATAGACTACCATTTATTTTCTATGAATATGAAACTTGAAGCATACTACTCCATAGTGATCTATTTAAGGAATAAATCACATTTGGCAGACTGTTATTGTAAAATAAACCTTCAAGACTTCAAATTTGGGAAAATAATTGACAAGGCAAAGCCGAGTCTGTTATTTTGCCAAATTTGGAGTCGAGACAGTTTATGAGACAATAACAGTCCGGCAATGTGGTCTTTTCCTATTCTACCTCCAAAAATGTGTGAAAAACTTCATTTTGATCAGTTTTCTTATTACCTGACTGTGTGTTAAGAAATAACAGGTCAGTGTTTAACCAATCAGGATGCAGGATTCTCAGTAAAGGATGGCTAGAGGTGGAGAATTTGTGATATATTTTGAAGAGGGGGAGATACCTAGTGTGGCTAATTGAAAAGGGGGCAATGAACATGGGTAGCATTTACTGCTTTCATAGGCATAGGAAGCTGTCCTTGACTGTCAGTCTGAATGCTGCTTCAAACAGCTGTCCTGGGGGGAGGGTCTAAGGGGAGAGGGTGCTCCTCTCCCTTTTGGAAAACTATGAATATTGAGTGTTTTTTAATAGAATTTAGTGCAACATTTGAGCAAATTTTAAGCAAAATTACTGAAAATTTTTGGCACTTTTTATCAAAAGAACAAATTAGGGATTTTCGTCCTTTAATTGAGGGGGCAGCACAATTTTTACTGGGGCTTTACCTCCCTGCCCCCCTTACACCACTTCCTAAACTGTTGACTCTTCTACTTAAAAGAGCCAGAAGTTTACACACAAATCTATAAAAACATGAAAACAGTCATTTCATAGTGTTAGATTCAATCACATTCCCTTAATAAGTACATCATGCCTTCAGAGACATCAAACTTCATACACTAGGTGTTCTTGAGACTTCACATGCAACTTGCCCTTAAAGGCTTGGTATTTGATTTGGGACTTGCCTGTAATGACTCATAAATGTCCTACACCTCTGTAATATATTTTCAAAATTGCATAAATTATATCCTTGGAAGCCTAATCATGAGTATCAATTTTTTTTCTCACAAAAAAGTCCCATCCTAATGTTTCTCATGTAAAATTTTTCGTTGCTAATCAGGAGACTGAAGAAAAGCACATTCGTATCACCAAGTTTAATTTTTGAAATGTTAAAGCCATTCAGACACTTTAGACTGATCAAGTAGATGGATCTTACAAGAAGAGAGACCAAATAATTGTAATAATTTTGGGTTTTGTATATAACTTTAGGAAACATCGAGTTGGCTGTCAATGAGACTAATGTGGGTGATAGACAGCATTTGCTATCAAGACACTTTATGTATAAATACAGAGAAGAAAGTTTATAAAAATGTGCGTTACTTTATTTGAACTTGTTGCACAACTGATTAAGTTATAACATGGAATTATGAAAACTACTTGAAGCTTTTGACTAATTTGCACTGTATCCAATTACATGCATAAACTTTGTTAATCATGGGAGCATTGACGGTAATAGTATGCAACCAACTACGGTTCGTACTTTTCAAATTAAGGAAGTTTGTTCAAGACGTCGTGATCAAAGTTGGTTATCGAATTTGAAAGTTCTCATCCAGCCAGCTTTAGTGAAACCGATACAACATACGTTTAGGTTCAATCTTACTTAGAATATTTCCATCTGTGGAATCCACCTTCGGGAATTTTACTGATGGTTAAGGATGTCACGGTTTTGTAAAGTCTCGAGGAAGTCACATGTTCTTTTCGGACTACAAAACAACCGCTTGCCTCCAGGCAATTCTCAGTAAAATCAGAAGGTACGCGTTGCTTGTAGAAGGCGTAAGAAGAACGCGTCGAGTCGGTGGTATCTGAAGCAAAGCGCAGGTTTTGCTGAAACGATGGATATTCATTTCTATCAGATGATTGGAGAGACTGTTCCTCTTCAATGCGTTTACTGCTTTCCTGCAGATATTTTTGCATGACGTAGTTTTTCCCAGCATTTACTGTGAGAGGTTCATCCGCCGCTGACGGTAAGTGTGGGCTCGCTTTACGAATCGGTGGGCGTACGAAATCGGGCCGGATTTTCTCAAGGCTACTATTTATTCGAAGTTTCCCCGTGTCAAATGTGGTATGAATGGTATCATTTCCGTTTGCATCCTCAGATAGCAAGGGGTTGACTACATTTATAAATTCCACTCTGTGTGGTATGAATGCCCGTTTACATATATCCACGTCATGTAGATGATTCGATTCTAGCAACCTTAGTTGAAGGGAATGCCTCCGATTGTCGGGGATTTTGTGCGCTTGGCACTTGTTACTAGCATCAAGCGCGGGAAGATGAAATGCGCGCGCAAATCGGTTCCTTCCTACGTGTGGTGTGGAAATGTGATGCATGAGACTTGGACGGTGCCTTAGAAAGACGATCTTTCCATTACCTGTAGTCATGGTTGAAAGTGGTGGGTAGCTATTGTTTAACTTCTGACCAACTACCGAGATGCCCTCTGTTGGTCGAGATGCAAGTCCGTTATGCCGAGTACGTAAGACAAGAGGAACGTGGGAATACTCTCTTTCAGTCTGTGAATTTTCTCTTTCTACGCACAAATCATATGGCCTGTGTGCCTCACTGTGTGTGTATTTTAGAGTAACTTGATTTTTTTGTGGTAGGGGTGAATTGGGTGGATTTTCGGGCATTAAAAGGTCGTTGTTTTTCTTCTGCTCGTCAAGTTCGTCACTTGCTGACGATTGCCTTATCCATTCCGGGAATGTCCCGGTTGAGCCCGTCATACTGCTTTGCATTGCATCAGAGATGATCTTTGGGATGAAGGCAGGGTTTTGCTTTCTGATGTCTTCATCAGTAACTTTTAGTCCTTGTTGTTCCTCCAACACCTTCGACAATGCTTCGGCCGTCCGACTAAAGTATGTAAATGTGATTTTTATCGTCTCTCCTTTATCCTGCCGAAATCAAAAGAAACGAGTATTTAACCGACTTACAGTGAGAACGAGTGTTTTTTGCATAAAATGAGACCATAACGTTAAGCTATTCATATCAAGAAGATAATGAATTAGTTTGAGCGTGGTGCCAAACCTCTTCCCACGGATTTTACAATATGTCCCATGCCGCCCCACCCCACCTTCAAAATAAGTAAAGAGATTGATTAAGAATTATGGTCTTAAAAATTACCGTGACATCTGACCAAGAAGTTGTCCATATCAGCCCCCACTAAATGAACTTTATAAGGACAAAATTCGGCAAACATTAAGGGCTTACGTATTTATTACTATGCCAAGCTTTTCATCCTGGTAGCTACCACAACCGCTTAAATGACTACTAAATATTTAACTTAATGATCTGATGATTGTAACCAGGAGCAGCGCCACAGCTTGGGCGGCAGAGGAGACCGCCCCGTATCATTTGCAAGAAAAGGGGGAAAAGAAGAGGGAAAAAAAAAAAAGGAGAAAACGAAAGAGAAGAAAGGAGGAAGGAGGAAGAGAAAGAAGAAGAGAAGAGCAGGGGTGGGGTAGACGTATATCTGATCCTAATCTAGAGCTCCCAAGAGGCCCTGTTCCGGTGTTTGCAGCCTTTAGATACCCTTTTATAATGCACAAATGAAGCAAGGAAAGTTTTTGTAATAGTTCAAGAATATTTCTGTAGACTCCACGGATGCATTTTTGCGTTAAAACTTTCCTCGAATAGAAGGCAGCAAAGTAACCAAAAGAGGCTTCTCTCTTTCACTCAACCAAAAATTAGAATTCACTAAATTATGAACATTTTCCAGCCATATATGGTCAGTCCCAAAAATATCCCCAATACAGCACCATTTTGCATCTAAGCAACCTTAAATTACCAAAAATTTCTCAAAGGGGAGGGGTGTTACCCTTCCCTTAGATCCTTCCCCCAGCACTGACAGCGATCACTCATCCCATGCTTTGACCCTATCAGAATACCCTGGCACCGCCTATGATTTTAACTTAAGGATAAACACAGAGAACAGTGGAGGACTGAGAATTTCGTATTCCCCTTGCTATATAAAGAAACGTTAATAGTAGGAGAGCCTCTCAGATTTGGACGCGTGATCAAAAGCTTAGGCTTAAGCGTGACCCTTCAGCTCCTATGTCGAGGGTACCCAATGGGGTCCAAAGGTGAAACCTCGAAAAGGTAGGGCAGGTACTAAATGGGATATCCCCATGAAGCATTTGAGCTGAATTAAAGTGATGATTCTTCAACTTCGAACACTTCATAACAAGGGCGTAGGAAGCGGAGGGGGCTGGGGCGCCAGCCCCAACGAAATTTATGGGAACTATGCTTCAGCCGCCCTACTTTCCAAGCATGAAAGCCCCTTATTTGTCTCTTCTGTAAGAAATATATGTTTGGATAAATTTTGTGCCTCTGACCGCACGACCTGGCCCGCCAATTCTGAGCATCTTTCTACTGTACTGCCTGAATGAATAATATATTGCTTCAGAAGTTCTGATGGTGTATATACTGACTTACACTTAATATATTTATTTCTATTGCATTTGACGTTGGCATGTGCCTTTTTGAAGTCCACATAGTTATTATAAAATGTCTACCCTCCCCCTAATAATACCTTGAATGTTAACACGTTATATATGAGCAAACCTCAGTTTCCTTTATTCGGTGTCGTTTTCGTCCTGGCTTGGTACATACATCGTCCTCGTAAATTTCTGTCGAATAACTCAAAAGTGACCCATCTTTTACCAGCTCGTAAAAGGTGTACAGGAGACTGTCCAATAGAGCACCTTCTGTTACACGTATGGAACTAAATTGAGACCAATTGTCGGAAAACACCATCGGCCAAAAGTTTTCTGTCAAAAGAGAAAAAAAAACATAAAAAAACCAGTTATGTAAAATTTGTACTATATCTCTTAGCTAATAGGTTACTCTTTTGTGACCCTGCAGGTATTTATATTGTTGCCTTGATCAACATGCGAACCTCTGTCGCTCTGCCGTTTCGTATATCCGAGAACCGGGAGGAACTTGATGAAAATTCAATATTCTAGAAGGGTCGTCCACGAGTGGTTTTTTTTTTTTTTTTTTTTTTTGCTCAGAGAAAAGAAAAGTTAAAAACCTTTCCACGAGAAATTGTGTTTCAAAATTAGGAATAGTGTCAAAGAATAAAATGAAAGGTCAGAACTATGGGAAATGATTCACAGGATGTTTCTAGGCAGCCAGTCAGATGATTGGTATCTTAAAGGCCCTATAAACTCACCTAGACAGTGCAAATTCTCTCTACAGATTTTACTACTAGCCTGCTTAATTTTAAACAAAAACACCTGTCTAGAACACCTTTAAGACAGAGCCACAATAGCCTGCGCTGACTTTTATTGCTCAAGGCCATATTGATGCACAACTGCATGTGAGTTTAAGTGAGAACACAACTGCCTGTACAAGTCATCATTTACCAACCAGAGCATGTGCAGCTATTGTTTGAATTAATGTCAAGTACCAATTGTATTTAGAACTATCAATAGGGCTGATCCTGGAAACACTGGGGGATGCCACATCCCCTTTAAGACTTTGATTGTCGTCATTGACTTCCATGCAGAAAAAGAAACCCCGGCGAGTGGCGTCAGCTCTAGCTAATTCACTGGGGTAGTTTGACCGTCACGTAACCGATTCATAGTTATAAAGATTAATCAGTTACCGTGATAGTTGTATTTGGTACCTCATGATCTTTTAAAGAAATAACATTCATAGGTGGTGTGGGTGTGAATATTCTGACTGTCAATCAAAGAGCAGTCACCAACTGAGGACAAAAACTGTTCTAAGATGTTATGAGTGTCTCACCAGATCTTACTTTTTAAAAGATCTTTTGGAAACATGTTTAAATAAAACAGCTAATGGGAAAACCAGGGCTTTCCGACGGTGGAAAATTCTTAACAATCTTTCAGCATAATGGAATAAAAGAATTTATCAGAACAAAAAGTAGTTCACATTTTGAGATAATGTTTTGTCTGTTTGCAAAGACCCCCCCCCCAAAAAAAAAAAAAAGCTCGCAACAGAATTGTACTTGTGAACCTTCTTTTTATATGTGCATATCAAGCAAATGTCAGTTTCCTGACCACAGTCCACAAAGTGTGTTTTATGGAGGCACTGAATCACTAAGCCTTTTGGCTTTCTGGTTAAAAGATCTTTTGTATTAAAGCAGGTTTAAATAAACCAGGACTTTCCGACGGTGGATAAGACAAAAGTACTCCACTCAAAATCAAAGCTATGCCTAAGAGGCGCGAATCGCGATGTCAGAGCAGGTGAGATCTGACGCCCTCTTATTGTCCCGGAAATGTTTGTATTCCATACAAGAGCCGTGGTGCAAGCTGAGGCATTTTCCTATACTATATCCATCAAATGATTTTTTCACCATTTTCAAGTTTGACTGGATTGAAACAAGTATTGTAGACTGTAAAAGGCGCGAGCCGGCTAAAAACGTAACTGGAATTACAGAACGAAAGAGAGAGAGACAGGGTCCTCGTCGGGTGCGTCTCAAGTGCAGACTGTGTTTTCTAAGCGTGCTTCTATTCTAACTCAATATATGCAAATTGGCAGGTGCAACATAACAGGTGTACATTAATTTAAATAACAAAGATAAAGTGATTCTTACATAGACTATGGAATCAAACATATATGTCTACTCCTTCAGAGTTCTAGCAAAAGTGGATGAGGGACAAGCGATATGGTAGCCGCTTTCAAAATTGAGGGCGCTGTGGGTTGAATGTCATTTGGCTAAGTCGTTACTTTTCTTTCTTTTTTCTTTTTGCAAGACAGATAGGTTTTCTTTTTCTTTTTCTTTTTTGCAAGACAAATAGTGACGACCAATAAAATTATTGCACATCAATCAAGTGACTCTCTTTTCGAAAGCGAGGATCTCGGTGATTCATGTATTTTTAGTTTCGGTCCCTGATAGTATGGGCGGCCATCTGTTTATCCTTCTGACCACGTAAGCCTTATTTTGATACGAACCCTGATGTTGAAACCAAATATTGAATTCTTGGAAAAGCAGTTTTAACTTAGACTTATGTGTCGGGGCGAGCAGCCTCTCTGTACGAAAAGATGTGTATCTTAGGGCAAAAATGTAGTTTTCAGGGAGCAATTCGTGGTATGATTATTTGCCTATCAATGGAAAAATTTCATGGCAGAACATCTTACTCCCCACCCCCTTCTTGTGAATTTGTTAGTTAGTTAGATGAGGTTTAATGGCCCAGTTTCCAACCAATTGGTTCAAGTCGAGCCGGTCACGGCCTTTTTTCCAGTTGTGGCTCACTGGCTTGTTTT
>WURT03669412.1:0-17509 GCA_009936505.3 Holothuria glaberrima | reverse complement strand
ATTTTTGCATTTGATGGCTGCACTATGATGGACCAAAATATACCTACCCTGAGACTGTATTTTTCACTCAGAAATATTCTTTAACTTCAGAGCTTCCGGGGCTTCGCCCCCTGAACCCCCAGAGGGGCTTTGCCCCCGGACTCCACCCGCTAACCTCACGCTTCACGGATGGTTTCTCGCACACCGCGAAAAATGGTCCCTTTTGTAACATGGCCCCCACTAAAAAATTCTTAAAAAGGCCCTGACTAAAGGTAACCTCAGCTGAGTCATAAAGTTGTGAGAGGCAGTGCGTCGCCAAGGGGGGCCAGGGGGCACGAGCCTCCCCCTAAAGATTGGCTGTGCCCCCCCCCCCGGTGCCCCCCAAATGAGATTTTGGGTTTGACAAAAATTATGCACAAAAACACCGTTTACTTAGATGTTGATATAGTTCGCGTGCATTTATTGGTTAAATTGTATGAAGGACAGCCTTATTGGTAGATGTAATCCACAGCTATTGTTTCAACCCTTTACTTTCAAATACTGTGAGACAACTGGGGCCTTGAGTCCTCTTCCTTCTATACAATTCCCACATCGATTATCTTTTAGCTAGATCTTATGTTTGAAAACTAAAAAAATGCGACTTTCGTTGCCTTCTTCAATGCGTATTCAATAAAGCTCAGTGCAGAAAATTCAGAACATGATTCGCTGTCCCCATTCACGCCCATCATTAAATCGTTAGTGCGAGTAGGGCTAACACAATGGTAAAATTGTGATTTATATTTTTGTGGCCTACCAGTGGCGTACACAAAGGAGGCCATAGGGCCATTTTTTTTTTGTTCCTAAAAATACGTAAATTTTTAAACACAAATTTTACTTCAAAAGGTAGCATATGTGGCACCAGATTGCATGTAAGGACATTTAATTTTTCAAAAAATTTCAAAGGGGAGGGGGCCCCCTCCCCTTACCCCCTTACCCCCTCCCCAAGCCAGCGATCACACAACAAACTGCATTTGGGTGTGGCCCTCCGGTGGACCACTTGCCCCCCAGTGCCCTCCACTTCGAAAAGTCTGACGACGCCACTGGTGAGGGTTGAAGACGCTAGTTAGTGATCCAAGGTAATTTTAAACACGGTTCTTCTAGACTACACCAAGGAAAGACGTTTCTTTTTGAAGAGGGCGGCCAAAGTACTTAAATGAACAAGGAGATGTTACTCTTAAGATTATTTAGTACCCCTAACGGATTAATACTGTAGTAACTTATGCAGTTTTTCAAAGACAGGTTCCTTTTAATCCGTAATTGTTACTGCTCCTTATAGCAGCACAGTTTACTTTGTTGAGATAGTCTGTGTTGATGAGCACAGGAAGCTTTAAATGCAAGTTATATTAGATTAGAAAAGGATCAATGAAGATTATATAAACATCCTGGACTGAAATGTCTGTACTCATGGTACAATTCTCAAAGTACGGGTACGAGTACAAAATCCTAAGTGCGAGTACCAGTACAAGGGCCTAAGTACAAGTATGAGAAGGAGCACAGAGCCATGAGTACGAGTACGAGTACTTGATTTTCAAAGTATCTGAGTACGAGTACAAAGCCTTAAGTACGAGTACGAGTACAGAAAAATGTACTCGAGTACGAGTACGTACTCTTGTACTAAAAGTATGATATATATGCTATTTCAAATAATTACCTTACTTCGATTGGCACATGGGGGTACCAAGTTGTAGAGGGAAAGTCAGGGCCGGCAAGGGGAAGTTTACTCATTACATGCAGCATATGCCCCTTACCCTCCCATGAGCAAAATAATTTTCTCATTTGGAGGCTGAAATACTCTCTTGGAGAGTTTGCATAACTACGCCCTCTACACTGATGTAATGAAGGAAAAGTCAATGAGCCGCGAGGGGAGCACATGCCCTTTACTTCTGTAATAACCGTATGCTAACTCTTTGCTCCTTTTGACATTGAAAAAATGTCTCATTGGACCTTTATCTGTTCATGACCTACATCTTACTTCAATCCGAGTATTTGAAAATCATTGTGAGTACCTACAACTAGAACCCGTCTTTGCTTTTGGGCACATTGGTATACAGGGCCGGACTGAGCCTATTGGTGGGCCGGTGCACGCAATTGTGTGGGGGGACCTATATACAGCTTAGGAACACTTGACACAGTCATTAGGCGTTCGGTGCGGTTACACTTTTTAACTGAATTTATAACCAGCCAGGCAAGTAGTTACTAAATTGCCCACTCTGCCATGTAATGAAGGGCTCGCTCAAGTGTAAACAATTTGACCACAACTAGCTGGACAGTAATCTTGGAAATGAAATATGACTAGGGGGTAGCCATGGCAACTTCCTGACAAAGACCAACTGGGAATGTGAATACAAGAGCATTCGTTGAAGTTAGTTCTTGCATCTCTGAGTGAAATGATTAGTTTGGTAACTTCAGTCAAGTGTTAAAAATATAGTGTTTCCACCGTTCAAGCAGTAAGCCAACTCAACTGTAAAAACAGGAGATAACTATGGTACAATTTGGTCACGTGACACCCTGGCAGAACTTCATTTGCCCGGGTGAAACCTTTAGAACACCATAACTGGACCGAACACGTAATGATACCGGAAACACACAAGGTATATATTATCCCCAAATGTGGGGGTCCAAAATGTGGGGGCCCGGGGCATGTGCCCCTGTTGCCCCGTCCTTAATTCACTACTGCTGGCATCTGACAGCAACATCTTGATGTTGCATCACATTTGGCACGGGGAAATCCCCTTTTTTCTGGAAAACTAGAAAACCTGTGTGTTACCTTATTGTCCCATTGAAGAACAAAGCCACCTTGAAATATGTTTTGTGCCCACTCATCTTCAAAACTTCAACAAAATTTAGAAAATTCAGTGTTGCCGCATGGCATTGGGGAAACTGACCGAAAATGGCAGGATGGGGACACATAGAACCATATTTATGGAAAAACTAAATATGTTAACTGCCAGTGACTCGGCCTTACAATGACAGCGCCGCTTGGATTTATTCTGTGCAGCCCCTCCTCCCACTATTAGCAAAAGTGACGTAGCACAATCCCTTTGGGTATAATCGAAGGCCTATAGGACCATTTCGATTAGGGGAGCAGCACAAGGATTTTGCCCTAATTAGATACTTGATGTTGAATGGCTACACCAAACGTTTCTTGTGGCAGATGGAGTCATACATAAAGAAATTACGGTTTGAATTTGGAATGGGTCCTGTAACCTAAGGGGATGATGTTTCACAGAGGAAAAATATTTACATTATCTTTAATTTTCGGACCACACAGGGCCCTTCATCAGTTTCGACGAAAAGCAACTGAACAACAAACGAACTAAAGAACACGAAAAAGCAGTATATATCAGAAGAAAAGGTACTTTAAGTGAGAGAACTGAAAGCGATTACAAATGAAGCGTATCAATAACACAATGGTTATCTGGAGTTGACACGAGATTTACGGACTTGGGCGTGAAAGCCACCATTGATGTTACACCAGCACAAGTCCTCCCTTCGTTCGTTTTCTAGACCTGGTACTTGGCAACGCAATGATTGCTGGCGTTTGTACGGACACCCTTCAGTTCATTCCCCCAAACGAATTCAGTTTCACTATTTTAGAAGTCCTTGATAGCGAATACGGTCTACTGATAAGAAACAAGCTGGATTTGGAGGCTTGACACTCTTTCCACAAAGCCTTAACCCTTTAACCGATTTTGCGAGCGCGAAGTTTTACGTACTGTAAATTGCAAGAAGGGCAGATGATACAATAAATGCAAAATGCAGAATTACGAGAACCTCTCTTCGCTTTTAAGTGAAAAACTTTTTCCATTTGCTTGGCTACGTAGGGAACTAATACTTAACATAATATTACACAAAGAGCAACGCTTGTTCCCACAGGGTGTCCAGAAGATCGTTCCCAGGGGTTTTAAGCTTAGCGCGAACAAGAGGGTCACGCAGGATGGGTGGGTTACGAAAGACAGGTCAGGAACCTCATTCTGCATGTATTCAGACTGGTGGAGGAGAGTCTGATACTTTTTTTTCAAAATAGCAATAATATCAGGAAGCCCGGGATGATGAGAAGTGAATAAAGGGACCCTTTCCTTCTTAGACTGTTAGATGACTGGACCGAGGACGCGAATGTCCCATCACGTGCCAAAGCGCGACCGATTTCCTTACCAACCTTTTTACTGCTATGACCCCACAATGGAGATGCTCTTTCACCTCATCGCATCTTTTTTGAGCAGTGGCAGCACCAGAACATGCGTTTTATTCGAATGGCTTGACTTAAAGCTATGCTCCTTTTTATGTGACCCGGGTGGCAACTCGTACTTAAAAGATGCTGATGGGAGTCAGTGGGCTTAGAGTAAAGATCAGTACAGAGACATCGTCTATCATCAATCATGACCGAGACATCCAAAAAATTTAGTAAACTCTAAAAAAAATGTGGAGCTGATCCTCCCCATAATTTCAGATCATGAGTACATCATCAATGAACCTTAGTTGCTTTTCGTCGAGCCTGATGAAGGGCCCTGTGTGGTCCGAAAACTCAAGATATGTTTCACCATCTTCTCTTTATAATAAATAATAATGATCCGTTTTTATATAGCGCTTTATACCGACGAAGTCAGTCTCAAAGCGCTTTACATTCCATTACCCCTGGTCATCAGTGTAACTCGTCTCGCCTCGTGGAGAGGAATAACCGGGGTAAAGAGCCTTGCCCAAGGACACAACGTGGCAGTCCGACCAGGACACGAACCTGAAACCTCTGGATTACAAGACCGAAGCCCTAACCGCTTGGCCACCACGCCTCCAATTTGCAATGGTATTTGCTGTTACTGGTGTGATGCTACTTTTCGGGAGGTCGCTGGTTCGATCCTGCTTTAGGCTATATTTCCATTCATTTCTAACATCCTCTTTCAGTATAAGGCAAGTGGCTATGTTTGAGGATAATGGGCTAAGGTTTTTGAGCGACTCTATATATATATATATATAGTGGTGTTTTTTGTGTTTTCTGTTGTGTTCTTTATGTGGTCTGCATTTAGTTTGTCTTAGTGCTCTCACGGGTTGTTTACCTTTACAAGCTTTCGCAAGCTTTCTGTAATCATCCCACAGCCTTATTCTTTCAATATGTCTGTATATACATACTTCATTTGCCTCTCATCACCAGATGAAAGAGTCTGAAATAAAGTTTATAAAAATGAAGTGATATATATATATATATGTCTATAAAGTTGGTAGATCGAAATGTGAATATATATATATATATATATATTTATTAACTTATTTATAAATATATATATATATATATATGTGTGTGTGTTATGGTCGAGTGGTTTAGGCGGTCGCCTTGTATGCGACAGACCAGGGTTCGAGTCCTGGTAGTGATCTGATTTTCTCTCTGAATTTATTTCTTCTGTTCTTTCCCTTGTTTATGAGGGCTATGCCAATAATTGGGATTGATTTCAATTTTATGATCGAACAGTTTATACAACTTTCGATTTATTTTATTATTTTCGATTTATTCATAGTTCGATCTACCATATTTCGATATATATACATCATATATATTTCGATATAAATATACCATATTTTCGATATGTTTACATATATATATATACATACATATATATCATTCTTTTCGCTAAATAAAAATGCCAATATCTCTTATGTATGATTCTCAAATGTAAACATTTTCAACTTTAAAGTGTTCAAAAGTGGTGAAAAGGGTTTATGTTTTATTAAAAACAGAAGACTGTTTGAAACAAAACTGCTGCAGGAAAGAGATACTTTAACGAAATTCTAAAAAAAGATTAGTTTAGACTTTGTCAATAAATTTAGTACTCATGGAGTGTTGTACTTCAACTCAGAGTGCGGTTTTGTCTACTGCTGGCCGGTGCCGGATATGACAGAGTAACGGTTTGACTGCACTCACAAACAGATGAATTGATCCAACAATGCCAGAAACCTGAAGTCTTTGGATAAGTGTTGTCCATCTCATATCGAAGCTCGTTTTGGTAACGATTTTTGTTTGATAATTATAGTAATAAAAACAATATAACTACACTTGCCGTGCGTCCAGTATGCAAGTGCATTTTATGCATTCAAGGGAAGGTTTTCAAGAGCCGCTAATGAATGACGGGAGACAATCGAAGCTCTCATGTCAGTGTCATTCAAAAGGTCATCGATTTATCTTTTTCGTCACAGTTTATGCCTTGACTCCTTAGTACACTAGCTTTAACTTCTATGGTACTGCTAATTCCTTGAACGTGACACCAATTTTACGGTTCAATGACGAAGCAGCGCTGTTAGGTCGCTCGATCGGCACAATCTGTGCAAAATCATTGTTTGTTGTCGGGCTCAACAGCCTTTCAGTAGCGTTCTCAGGATGAATCGACTAAATTTAGCTAGAGCTTTGGTGGAATTCCTGTTTTCACATTTTATGCCTGTTCTACGTTGAAGTAAATAGGCAACTATAGTACCATTCGAACTCACTTAATAAGGCAAGTACAGAAAATGAGCCGCTCAGCACAGAATTTTGACTTCGGAAGACTTTGTGGGAGTTCGTCAGACTCGTCACGTGATGTTGATGATGAAGTGGAAAATGAACTTGAGTTGGTAAGCTTAAAGTTTGCCCTTCCTTTACTTTATTATACTATTTTGCGTATTATTAGGTGAAATATCACGGGACACCAACTATCAGGACATAGGTATTAGGCAGTTATCTACAAGCAAAGTAAATGGACATTGATACCTATACTTTGTACATATTACCTATGTGTGTCACTGTTTACTGATGTGTGGTTCGAACCTGGTTGCCTTCAGTCTTCAACAAGGGAGTTGATAGTCCGAGAAGCAAATCATTATTTAAACTAAAATATTGCCAATTTGTCTTAAAAACAGTAGCTATTATTTTTAGGATTTTTATGGATTAAAGAACAACACTAAGTTTAAAGGTGGGCACAGACCAGTGACTTAAACCGAGACCAAACCTAGACCACCCGAATCCGAAGTCTTTTTTAGGTGGTCTCGGTGATCTCAGACCGAAGTCTGGGTGATTTCGGATGGTATGTTCGCAGACCCGTAGCCAGGAATTCTGATTTAGGGGGACACCGGCACCGCATAGAGGGGCACCGAAGAAGATAATGTTTGTAGTCAGTCATACCACCATACGATAACAGTTTGCGACAACCACAGGAAACGATATCTCAAGCAGATATAGCTTAAAGGGGGAATCTCATCCCACAGACAGTTCCAATTCTCCCAACTAAGTTAGTTCTAGCCCCGCCCATAACTGTCAAGTTAGCTTCTCCTTGTGCACACACAAACATAGTTTATTGCTTAAGGCCATACTGGTGAGTATACAAGGCCCTAATGTGTAATCAAAACACCCTGTGCATGCTGTGTAATAAGAGCTGCTCTGCATCTTTGGAATTTTGTAATTTTAATGTCAATCAAAGAGTAGTCACCAACTGAGACTTTTGCTTACCCCCAAGTAAAAGTCATTCTTGGGGATGATGCAAATCTGTCTTTAAAGGTATCGGTTTTAGGTGTGTATATGAGCGAAAAGCGCGCCAAATTTTCTCCCTTCTGCTGGAAAGATTTTCCTCCTCTTGCAATACAGAGTTTTGGAAAGTCTGCACAAGCGAAGGGGGGAACAAGGATATGATTACGATGATGATTCTTCAAACCCGCAAGCGTAGTTACAGAGTTGAGTACTTTGCGAACGGAGAGGGCACCAGGGACTGTTATATGCAGTGGTGTAACTAGGTTTTTTGGTTTGAGGGTGAGCTCTGAAGGGCTCCCGTTTACTATCCAAGCGGAGCGCCACCATGAGTTGGTGCGGAGCGTACCAAGAAAATTTGAGATTTTAATACATCCCAGATAGCCAGAAATGGCACTTGCGGGGCCAGCTACTCGAAGCGACGACAGCCCCGATGCTGTTTAGGGGTTAGTGAGCGGCGATTTGAAGAAAACTTGTGTTCTATACCATGCCATATTGCAGGGCATATATTACATAAAATTTGTATACAGTAGAGAAACATAGGCGCTGTTTAAAGTTTTTCCCGGAATCTAACCTGTGAAATTGCAAAGCTCGCGAGGCGCGAAAATGTTTTGGGTAAGGCTACACTAAAAAAATCTTTACTTATTTAAAGCTTGTATAAGTCAATTGTCCTAGCAGTTGGGCCTTAGCTTGCATAACTTATATTGTACTTCCCTCCTCGAATCACTAGCTGTACCGCATGACACGCACAAGAGAGCATTAAATAGGCTTGGCGAAAGGAGATGAAATTCCCGACATTTACATAAATCCACGTATTCTACTTGAAAAGGTGGAAAGGGTTTGTACGTACTAAAGTTAGCTGTAAGTAACGAAACTGAGGAAGAGTGTGCAGAACGTACCGAAAATTTTTGGTTTTATTGCAGAAATGACCCAAAGTCAAATTAAGTAAACGGGCCATGGGTAGGACAGAATTTTCCCGACAGGGGCCGGGCCATGCCAGTGACCCCAAGTTTCGACACTTCCTGTGATGAGGGGGTAGTGAGAAGGGGATATGAAGGAGCCTTGTATAATATCCCTTAATACTTCAATCGCCCAGTTGCGCACTGATAGTGTTCTTTCGAATCTGAATCGTGACATAGCAAAGCGCGCGAAACGCGCGAACTTTTTAAATAAAAAGAAGAAAAAAAGAAAAACTGTGTGGTGTTGTAGACCGTATCGGGGATAACATACATTGTATCGAAACTACCTGGACCATGGGCGGATCCAGAATTTTTCAAAACGGGGTGGGTGAGGTCCACGTAATTATTGAATCCTTGTCACAATCAAAGTGAGGCGCCATCACTGGTTGGCGTGTCTCTATATATGGCTCTGGTGTAGCTTACCCAGTGGCGCCGCCAGACCTTGGTGATTGGGGGCACCACCAATGATGTAGTAACGCTACAGTACCTTAGTTAAACTCCCGTATTTGCGTAAATTGCACTCTTTCTTACGTGCCCTGCGTTTGTGAAGAGCAATGGAGATCCTTTCTTTTCCACTACATAAAAGTGCCTTCCTGTGGGAGGGGTGTCCCCCTCCCTTTTGAGAAATTTTTGTTATTTAAGGGTTTTTATGCAAAATGGTGCTACATTTGAGATATTTTTGGAGCTGAATATATGAAAATGTCCATAAATTAGTGAATTCTAATTTTTCGTTAAGTGAAAGAGGAGACTATGCTGTCTAAGAGAAGAAGACGTTGCCAACAAAACTCCTGAAGCCCCTCCCCTCTTTTGCTACTTTACTGCCTCCTGTTTGGGATAGTTAATTACTCTCAAATACGTGCGTGGAGTCCATAGAAACATTCTTTGACTATTGCCCAAATTTTTCCTTTTGCTTCGTTTTGCATTATAGGGTATCCAAAGCTGGCAGAAGCCTGTATACGGCCTCCCGGAAGCTCTAAAACAATTACATAAAATGGGGCAACGATATAATGCTTACAGTGGCGTTTCTAACGGGTTAGCATGCAGCATGTTGTGTGATTGCCTGCCTGAGGGAGAGGCTAAGGCCCCTAAGGTGAGGGGTGTCCCACTCACTTTGAAAATTTTTGAAAAATGTATTTGAAGTTCCAACCTTCCACATCATGCTACAAATTAGATTGAAAGATCACATATTGCTGCAAGGAAAGTATTCAAAATTCAAAAAGGGGTGGGGATCCAATGAGTGCCGAATGCACGAGCGAGGCGCGCATGGGTGGATAGTTCCCTCTCCTGACATGGAGTTTAAGTTCACTTAGAATGGTGTAGTTTGGTCATGTTTATATAACCTTTATATGTATATATATATATATATATATATAATAAGAGGAAATAGTTTCACTCCAAAATAAGAAAAACAAATTTTCATTCAATTGATGCCCCATATTTAGCACATCACATGGTTATGTTGGTATGTTATCGACTGAATATCACTATGTCCCTTGAAAATCAAACACGAAGCACAGATTTTTATATGGCAGTGTCAAAACAACTGGGTTCTGTATTGCTTTTGATACTTTTCTAAATAGCGATATAAGAAAACACTGTGCTGATACTGTTGAATGACCCGTGACTGACAACGTAACGGGTGTGATGTAGTTTCTGATTATTGCACCATTTCAGTAGGCTACTTCTGGTGAATACGGAAGAGTACTTCGTCTGCAGTAATTTCTCTCTGGAAAATATTTTACTCATGAAAAAGGGGAGGGGGGTCGGGACCCCTTGGACCTCCCCTGGATCCGCCTATGTGGACTATCCGATGAAATAGACAAACTTTGCTCTGTGGGACGCTCAGTAACTGACCGTACCGTATGACACACACAAAAAATTATGCAGCAACTAGGCTTTGCGATCTTAGGATGAAATTTACGATTTCTACATAAACTGTGTGCTGTAACTTCATGTTACTTGTAAGGTGGACAGGACTTGTGCCATTTAGCTATGTGGAATGGAACGCGCGCGTAGGGTACCGAATATTTGGGGTTTTTATTAGAGAAATTTTCCTTTTCAGAGCAAAAAAAAGGTAAACCGTCTGTCATTATCAAGTTGAGTAGCCCAGTCGAGTGAATTTTTAGGCCCAGATCGCCAGTGGGGGCGACTAGGGGAGCGACAAGCTTTCATGGGGCTGTCGCCCCCACCCCACCACCGTGGATACGCCACTGGTCATATGGCAGGGTTGGTGTGGTCTAGTATGATTTTAGAATGACCCATAGGAAATTTCCCGAATGAATATCCGAGGTACAGTATTAACAAAATGGAGACAATAGCATGTATCTTTGAGCAGGACTTTGAATGAAAACCAGAGCACACCAAGCTCTTCACAGTTCACAACTCAGATGATAATTGTAGTACTTTTTTACCTTAAACGAAATTTTACATAAAGAGAAAAAGTAAAGTTTTGAATAAATTTGTGGTACCAGTAAATTTAGCGTCAAACCGTACAGCCATCACGTTACGAATATTACTTGTAACATCAGTACATAGCAACCCTTGATGCCCTCACCAAGCTTTGGCTGGAATAGTTTACTGGAATTTTTGTGCTAGTAGTGGTTCATTGGCCATACAACTTAGATCGTACCGATATTTTGCAGGAAAATTATTTACCATGGTAAAACCTGCATGCAGACTCAGCAAGGGGTGGTGGAAGGATATGCCCTGAAGGGTCCGGCAACTCGAAGTTCTGCAGGAGCAAAGGAACACAAAATTTTAGGCACGCGAAACGCGCTGACAAACTTGGGGTTTGGTTGTAGAAAAAGTGAAGATATTTGGTTAGAATATTTTGTTTTCTATGGAAGAATTTCCCCTCCTCATCCCAGACAGTTCCAATTCTCCAAACTAAGTTAATCCTAGCCCTTCCTAAAAACTGTCTTGAGCCACTTCCCTTGTGCAGACACAAACTTAGTGTATTGTTTAAGGTCATATCCTGGTAGGCATACAATGTTATTAGTACACTCTCTGTGCATTCTTTGAGCTACTCTGCATCTTTTGACTTTGACGTCAATCAAAGAGCAATCACCAACTGAGAACTTTTGCTTTCTTCCAACCAACCAGAATGAACTTGGGATGATAAGTGTGTCTTTGAGAGCAAAACCAAGATGCAAAGAGACTCAGTCACGGAAGATGCCCTCTTCAGCTACCTCTAGACTCGGCAATGAGACACTGCGTTTCTTACAAAATATGTTTACCATCATGTTGCGTCTGAATTAAGAATCTTTTAAGAAAGAGCGGAGAGACAACCATATCAATTCAATTTTGTGTTTCTCTAGGATCATGCCTACATGGAAGAAATGACGTCATTGTAGAATCTTTACCTTTGTATAGCCAACACATCTAAAACAGGCGTTAAAGGAATGACAACTGAATAAGATGCTGCGCGTAGCGGGCAAACTTTTTTGTAATTTTAGAAAAAAAAGTTACAAGAAACAAAAAAGGGTTTATCTGTTTATTATTTAACGTCTTCTTGGAAAAGTTTGGTCAAAAATCGCCTGGAGTCATACCGGGTCCACCATTTACATGAAGTAAAATTTTATTTTTGATCGATTTTAAATTTGAGTTAATGTACCCCGGTAGACTACTTCAAGAATGGCTCATATCAATCATGTTATGTGACAATATTTTTTCACTTATTTCTTAAATTTATGCAGAATAATTCCTTGTTTTACCCTCAATGTTCAATGATTTTATCAGGAACCATTACAAAAAATACTTGTGAGAGGAATATGAGAAGATCTGTAAGATTAAGCAAATTTTTGAAAATAAACTTGGGGAGACTGCCTTCTCCCTTTAAATACAGGCAGCACAGTGGTCCGCATGGAGGGCACCCCCCGTGCCCCCTGCCTGGCCATGGGCCTGTATGTTCGTTTTAAATTAAAACACAAAATAACGAGAAAAAACCCACTGTTAAAGTTGGGCGGCATACTTAATGTATTATTTCAAGTAACAGATTTACACCTCATTGCATCAAATGCAAAGATATACCAGGGAGTTGCTATATGTCAAATAGCAAATCCCTGTTGTCACCATAGACAGCGTCACCATCATACTAGTGTAAGTGTGTCGGAGTAAACACTATCGGTTCACATGAGTGCTGTATATTTTTACGGTTTGTATGATTTTTCTATCCTCACATCACAGAGAAATTTCTACCAACTATACATTTCGTTCCTTGCAACCTTGATTCGGCTTATTCAAAGGGTTGCCAGAGCTCTGACCACTCCCAAGTTTGACCTGGGAGTTGTCAAACATCAATTCCCTGGTTTGACGCGAATCGCGGTTGTTCTCGGTTATATTTATAGCGTACGAGCGTTAAGTGGGCTGGACATTAAAACCCGTTTTTATCAAAAGTTCTATTGGATAGTCCACATGGACGACACAGCCACATTGGGATGTATTGGGTTACTGGTTTACTTACTGGACCGAACAATGCACCTAATGATGAACGTACACAGGGTAGCCCAAAGCCGGGTTTACCTTCAGGTGGGTCAGTAATCTATCATATAAGGGAGAGGGGGATTTACTTGTGGGGTTGGGCTAATACGTGTCAATACATGTAAGCGTCGGGACGCCACCACCTTTGGCGTGTAAGCTTACAAAGAAATTTTTGACAAAAGTGTCGATGACGGTAGATTCAAGTACCGGAAATGCCACTTCCAAGGCATTTCAATTTGTATCAGATTTTTCTACCTTTCATGATTTAGAAATCTTTATCCGCCTTCGATTGAGGGGCAACTCAGACACATTTTATTCCGTTAAATTATTGTGTAAAGGAGAAATAGAACTTGACATGTAACCTCTGCTGTATTCAGTTTTGCTAAGTGTTAAACAGGAAATTGAAGGTAATATGTGCATATTTCATCGGTATAGAAATCCATAAGAGATGGTTTTGAAAAGTCCTAATTCGCCTTAATTGCAAGAGAAGGGCAAATCTGCAGGTAGCAGCCTATTGCAATCGTTACATCAATAAACACATGCAAAAGTACGCTTGGCCATTCTGGTGGTGGCCGCAGCGTGTGTATGATGAATACATGCTCAAGAAAATCGATAACGCAAATTTCCACCATTCCCTGTGGTCATGTTAAAGGGGCTTATTGAGTTGACATGGATTATTTTTGTGCCTAGTTTGAAGGAAATCATTACATGACAATTCTTCTAATTAGCCTCATTTCTCATGTTTCACTTCCTGTAGGTACCGAAAATGTGAGAAATTGTAGTTCTTGTGGGCAGGGATTGCATATGATTACTATGTAATGGTAAAAAGTGTCTGGTCACGAATTTGTAATAAATGATTTGAATCATTAATTACCCTGTCATTGCCATTTCAGTTGTGAGTCAGATGTGCAGAATGTCTTAGTTTGATCATTTACCACCAAGATGTGAGTAAATTTCAACAGATGTGAAAAAAAAATCATGAATTTTGTGAACCAACTCAATGAGCCCCTTTAATACAGAAAAGTTAAAATTGAAATTTGTAACAATAAACAGAATGCATTCATGATTCAGTCGATGGGCTAGGAAGTTTGGTCAAAGGGGTCAAAGGTTAAAGGTATTCAGGAGAGCCTTGTAGCAAGTACAGTAGATACCTGCTTCACCGACGGCACTACACCAGTGCTTCTCATCCCTTTGTTTTTAATTTTCTACTTGGTTGAAAACTTTTCCCATTCTTTTCCCAAATATATTTACGAAATCTTACTATCTTTTTCTCTATAGTTTTCATTTCCATACTAGAATAAAGTAAATGCGAAAATCTAATTCAATTAACTTTTATGTAACTGTTTGGTGCAGATCCACGATTTTGAACAATAAGTCGATGTCGTTGCGATGGGGTTAATGGCCCAATTTGTGAGAAAGGAGATTAAAGGCAAAGAGTCTCCAAAAGAAGACCTTCCCAGGAAAAAGTTGCAATGAAAAACTGACGCGAATTAAGTCTCACTCCTTATGGCAAACATTCGGCCGAAATTGATGGTGCAGAGGGCTTAAGGGAGGGGGGGGGAGGTCGGATTTAATCTGAGGTTTTCTGAGGCTCATTTCTACAGAAATTGAGAATGGGAGAATTAGTACTCAGAATAGGTGCGCACAAAGCGAGCAGAAAAAATGCATTTGTAGAAGAAAAAACGTATTAGAAAAATAAGAAAAATACCCTCAAGAAGAGGACGGTTGCCCCTGAAGACGGTTGACCCTGACTCCGCTGCGTACGGCCGCCGCCATTAAAATAACTGTGACTCAAACACTGTTCCAAATGGTAAAGACGAAAAGTGTGTGTCCTCGCCTTATTAACTTTGGAAATGAAAGACTGTCAAGTGTGAATTTCTTGCGCATGGAAATTAAGGTATCCAAAATGTATTTCATCTGTTCATGGCACTGACAATTATTGTAAAGAGTGAAGTGACTGGTCATTTAGCCAAAGAGCAAGTGCGGGTCAAAATGAACAGAACAAGAAAGACTATAGGCAGTTCATCGATTGGAATCCAGAACTCCTTACAAAATCACAATCATCCCCATTCCTTCTTCTTAGTTGACCCCAAGGTTTCTGGGACCTGACTGAGAAGCACTGATCTAACTGATGGGCCACCATAAATAAGCGTGAAGCGAGAAAATTTCGGATTAAAATGATGTCCTTCATTGTCGGAAATGAACCTTCCCGCTTGCCTATAAGTGCAGTTAATGATCGCCTTTTGAATATTTTGTTAATAGGGTCCTCCAAAATAACACGATTAGACCCTGTTACTTGAAAACCATGTCAGTAATACAGCGAATATGGAATAGTACGAATACACCTCTGGGTTTTTTTTTTTTTTTTTGCCCAAATTTTCCCGGAGAGACCCCAGACCCCACCATGGACGCGTTTTTATGTGGGTTTCCCTGCCTGACGAATAAACTATCTTCCTCCTTCAAGAAACACCGCTTGAATACACCACCATATACATTGGCTAAAGATAAAATAAAGGGTTTATCAACGCTGGACCGCGCATTAAGTAGAGGATAATGCACGAGCGGGGGTTAATGCAAGCGATGCACGATGGCGCAGTCCGAGTGCATCTAGCGATAGCATTGAGCCCGGGAGAAAAAATTCTTTCGGAAAAGAATGCTTAGATGCAACTTTAAATTAAGGTTTAAAATGTGTCATTTCCCCCTTTTTCTTGCAAGGCCTACGCTATGGCTACGCACCAACTGATGGTGGCTCCCCCAGTGTCGTACTAAGAGCGCTAGGGGGAAGCCTGCACAGGATTCCAGCCTTGTAGGGGTGCCATGCATGCCAAAGCCGAAGAATGCAGTAAACAATTAAAAGTTTGGATTATTCTATGAGTCCAAAGCTTCACCGAGGAAAGCACCATTTTGGATCTAGGGAAGCTTAGAACAATAGAAAGTTCTCAAGGTGTACAAGTGTAGCCCCTCCCCTTAGGCAGTTTCCCCTTCAATTACAACCTACCGGGAGAGAAGAAAAACACTTAATAACGAGGATTTCTATACATATAATCGAACTGAACGCCTTATGAAGCTTTAGAGTCTTAATCTCACAGATGTCTTGTTAATTCTCTTTCAAGTACCTTCTATGATATTTCCAAACATAAACAATGAATATTAAATGTTAAATAAGGAGTTATTCTGTTAATTTAACAATTCATTAACAAAGTATTGTCAATATGATTATAAAAGAGCTATTTATGAAATAGGATACCAGAGGAAACTAATTCAGATTGAAATGACTGAATTTTCCCTTAAGTTTAAAGGTCAGGGGAAGAGTATTAAAACAGCTTAAATATCTTTAACCGTTTCAAGGTATACCTCCTCAAAGTTTGACCATCCCTAGAATTTCTCATATGCTATGATGCAAAATTGTAATGAAGAGGGTTGTACAGGGTCTACATTTCTTTTGTTAATCTTTTAAAAGTTATCTGTTAATTACTTACCAGCTATTTCCTAGGATATTTTCAAAGTAGTCAATAGATACTTCCAAAATAAATCCCCCGAGGCATGCCAGCATGACAAAACACCTTTGAATAAAGGTTAAGCAAACAGAGGGCCACCTAAGATCTCATAACTTCATAAGTCCCTCTCCCACGTCAGAAATTTGCGTGTTTAATTGATATTAAACATGATATAAGTGCAAAAACAGTAATTGTCTTGTTTAATGGTCAATAATTGATGGATTGCGGCTATTTTGTAATGTTTTTAAAGCTTTTTACATCAACACACATTGGTGGGCATGGCATTTACATGTCCACAGGCTACCTTTAAAGGGGAATTATTGCGTCCGTCAAAGAGAAAATTTCCATTCCTTTGAAGCCTCAATTTTTAGAGGTAGAATGATCGGCAATCCAAATTAAGCTAGCTGGATAACTTTATTTTCAACAAGAAAGGTTCTCACGAAAAGAAGTTTGTTACCTTGTTACTCATGAATAATTTGCTGACCCAAACTTTCAAAGTTTTAATTTAAGAGTGCAACATTCATTACTCTTGTACTGCATGTTTCGATGCAGTAAAGTATTGCTAGAGATTATGAATGATATTGAATGGATTAAAAACTGTCTCCTGTCTATGCTATGCTGATGCAATATAAATGCATTATTTCAACATGACTAATTGGCTGAAACAGAGGGCCCTGCCTGCGAAGTAGCCTACACAAGTAGCTCCACGGTCTTACCGCAATTATTTGTCCTCTGCTTGGTATCTTACCTCCTCTGCTTTTACAAAATGAGGCTGCTCAAAAAACAGGAAACAAACATTTTACCGTTTTACTGTAAAGTTTTTTCTTTAAAGGAATCATAAGATTCAAATCGATAAATTCTTTGTACAAGTGTTCTCGGAACTCTTATAAAACAATGCCAATTCCTTTTGATGGACGCAACTTGCTAAAGTGAAAGGATCTCGAGCATTTGAAAAACGTGCCACGTTATAAAAGTAAGTACAGAGAGTGCATTAAGAGTGGGTCGTCGAGTGGTCTATTCCAGCTGCTGTGCACCAATGTTTCACATGTGCATGGGTTCGAATCCCGCTCGATGTA
>WURT03669401.1:0-17509 GCA_009936505.3 Holothuria glaberrima | reverse complement strand
ACACCAGACTCAATTGAGAACTAGCGGTTGTTGCATGCGTAGCAAAACACTAGCCACATACATGTGCGTTTATGGATAAAAGTTTTGAAATCTAGTATATTAATGCCCTTCCGGACGTGATAGAGAATACCTAAAATTCTGGACTCTCATTGGATATCAGTTCGGCGCTAAATAACAAACGTCGAGTCTCACATAATCGTCAGGGTGTGTTCGAAGTACGAAGTTCGAAGTACTATGAACCGATCCTGCTTATGGCGGGGCAGGGCAATATGCGCGCTGCAGGATTAAAGGTCCCTTGGCTCCGACATTATAAGTTATAAATAATGACTGCAAGAGTTTTCTTGGAACAACAACTGCTCTGTTTATTAACAGCCTCTCTCTCTCCAAATATATGAATATGAATGGTGAAATATTTACAATGTGAAGTCACAACATGTGACAATATGACTGTCTGGCTTTCAGTACAATAGACATTTACCATAATGCAATACAGGGGAATCTATGCAGCACACACATATAATACACAGAACTCAGCCTGCAAATTCTCTTGTTACATTAAACCAACATAAGATCAATTCTCAAATACATATGACAATGCAATTTAAGTCAACTCTTCATCAAAAACACATTAGTAGGTCACTGTCTCTCTCTGAGTACAACCGATACATACAGTAAAAATGCCAAATACTCATCACCTTGTAATTCTACAATACAACTCATATAATACAACAATGTACAGGATAGGGAGACTCCGACGCTGGGAATAAACATCCTTCAACCACATGAAGACCAGGAATTCATCCTTCCATCCCGACCAACCATGGCTTACTCCCAAACAAAAGTAGTGAACCCAGTCTTACACTAATTTCCATGCACTGAACAACTCCACTTGGCAACCTCACCAAGTATAACTCAAAAATAGACTGCATCACTATAAACCCCTGCTCCAGCTGCACCTGCACCACATAGGCCTACACCTCACTATACGAAATGTAGTGTAAAATACTATTCCTCCAAGGTATCCCATCGTAATCTTAATTTAACATACAATTGTGGAAGTCATGACAAAGTTCCGATATACCCCAATGGTCTCCTCCATGTAGGACGTTTACACCTTATACACCCAATAACACGCAATCACTCTCTATAGTAATTTTAACCACATATAAACTAGATATAAGGACTTAACACCTAATGCCAGCAGAGTATCAAAATACTATCAATAACTCATGAAACCCACAATGGCAGATTCACACATATATAAACCTCCTCAGATTAAACGCATAAGTGACTAAATTCTTCTCAGTGATACAACATAAGTACCATGATAACCACATAAGCCACTATAATTACAATGCAAACAGCGTACAAAATAATATTCAAGATCAGCTTAATTCTGGAAGTTACACTCAGACATAAACAATTATTAAACTCAAATGCATGGATTCTGCACCTCCTTAACCACTATACTCTCATCTTTGTGCCTCACTCCTACAGTACTAGATCAAGCCTATCCTCTGTTTATGTACCTAGATTTTCTACAAGTCAAGGCCTCAAAACTTTCAAATATACCAGTTGTATTTTATGAAACTCCTTACCTGCTAGAATTAAGAGATCACCTAGTCTTAGTGTTTTTAAAGCATCCTTAAAAAAATTTTCTTTTGCTAAATTGAAGGATGATGAGAGTTCCTCATTTCTATACTTTTGACTTTTTACTCTTACATGTTTTCTATGTTTTTATGGTTTTGTATGTTGTAGTTGTTTATGTCTTAAGGGACCACAGTGGAAATAAGTCTGCTGTGCAGACTTTTCTGTGTTATCCCTGCACTTTCTGTTTCTATTCTTGTAGTTTCATCTTTTACTATTTGTAGCCTTCTAATTTTGTACCGTTCTATGTTTGTTTTTATCTTTCCCTTTTTATGTTTTGTCCTTTTATATGTCTTTAGTGCAAATAAACCAAATCAAAACTCTCTTGACACCTTGCCTTCGGCCATAAGCCAAAAAGATACACCTCATGTGCCTTCACTGAGGACTCTTTTCCCCCAAAACACTGAGCTCAATTAAAACCCAACCATCACAATCTGGATACAGAGCACAAAGAATAACCCCTAAACTCTCACATAGCTCTGTCTCATGTCACTGCAAACAATAAACAATAGCCTTCCTTCATTATCCCACTGCCTCATCATTGACCAGCTGACATTACCCAAAACAACAGCGCCCTCCACGGACCACATGGTTCTAAAAATGGACCCCTTTGTTCTCAACCATTTCCTTAAATTGACTCAATTTTCTCAACCACTTATTCATGAGAACAAAATATATTCATCACATCCCCCAAAAATACTTGATACAACATTATGAATAACTTTCAATTCAATTACTCTAAACATTCTTCTGAATTCTCTCGTAACCACGCCAACTGCCTAACATACATAAAACATTACACAACCATACAACAGGGACCTAAGCCTTACTGAAGACTGAAGGCCAAGGCTTCAATACAAAATTTCCTCACAAACGTTACAAATTAGGGACTCTGAATTACTTAAACAATTGCCAACAATCTATTAACTTAACTGGTTGCGATCCTCTGGTCGTCAGGTTCTTCAATGAGCGCGTATCAAATCTTGACGTGAACGCGGACATCTCTGGACTGGTCGCGGAACGCGAAAGTCTTAGCTTAACGAGGCCACGACTACACCACTCCTCCGTCGTCACATCGGGCTAGGCTCAGGAGCCTACCGGACAGGAACACTGCCTCCAGACCATCTCGCACCAGTTGGGATGACTGCATCGAGTCTCACAGTAAGATGACTTTAACCAGTCCAGTTAATGATATTACCAGCTACAAAAACATTTTGCTGGATACAACATGGGGTTGTCCCGGCATCATGGACATCACAGAAATATTTTTAGTTTACAAAACGGATTACGACGACAATTCGCCGGGAACTGCCTACAAGCACGTCTGCCAAACACGACGGCTGCATACGAATCTGCTTACGCAATCTACAACACACGTGTGAACAGCACTGAACAAAGGCTAGATTACGTAACTACTCATGCTAACTAATGAACGCCGAAAAGGTCAAAATTCCAGTTTACTACAACTACTTTTACACTTTTTTGAGAAATAGAGCCTGATTATGTATGCTAATGCTAATTCAAGTCAAGTCTGTGCAAAACCTGTCGCTAAAGATTTGCCATAACTTTAAGCAAATATTATGCTAATTAGTAATTAATTGTTGAATGCAAGCTTATCACCATTTTGACCAATGAATGGATAATGCAATAAATGTGTATCGGCAAAGCTTGACCAACATATAACCAAAACGTTTTACCCAACCAACAACTTGCCAGTGTTTTAACAGTGAAGGCATTCGTGTTGGCATCAATTCCTAACTACGCGTGCACGTGGCCAGCACATTCATCACACGGCCCCTGTAGAGTTCTGTCCCTTGCGGTGTACAAATTGGCAGTGGCCGGCCCTACTTAAACCAATTGGTTACAAACTGAGCCTTAAAACCTCATCTAACTAACAAACTAACTCTGTTCATAATCAACTCAGTTCTCTGTTCATAGTCACATTGGAATTCTGTAGGCAATCGTGTTGCTATCAACTCTGTGCAGGTGACTCTGTGTAACTACGTACACGTTGTGGCACACTATATACTCAGCATGCTATACGGCACCCGCATCCAGCTCGCATCACGTTAAACTTAACCATAAATTCATCCGCTGATTACTTTGTTTGCGAATTTCAAGTTTTATTTTCTTATTGTATTAATGAGAAAGCACGCGCACATTCAACTAAAATTTCTTTCTGAAATAAAAACTGTCGGCATTTCATCAATCAGCAACATTTCACTCTACATTACAAGCTGTTTCTATTTATGAACGAGGTCCTTCGTCGGGACTAATTTAGAATGTGTGCAAGAAAGCGGTGACAAATCATAGACAGGCTTAACATAAGCTGTCTGAACAGTGATAGTACCGATAGTAAAAACGGACCGAAACAGTCTGGAACTTCCAGTTTCAACGTTCAGACAAGGTAAGCCTGCCTGTCGTGTAACGCCAAGATTGTAGCGCGCACGCGCACTACAATAATTAAAGTTTCTCTTATAGCGATGCGATGGTCTATAAGGTGTATAACATGCCAAAACAATAAGCAAGTAAAGTGTTACGGGTTTTGGAATATAAACATTGGAAATTTACCTGTTAAGATATGAAGCAAGTCTGTAATATCACAACAGAGCAGGGCAGTAGCCTGCGGGCGGAGGGGGGGGGGGACCGCCCCCGAGATTTCCAAACCATAATGAAAGTTGGGGTTCTTGAGAAGAATAATACTGAAATGCTGCAAATTTCACTGTCGAAATTATGATATCAACCACAAAAATCCTAGGAAATCGCATACATGGGTTCAGTTTTCCCTAAAATTTTCCCGGGATGGTTCCCGGACCCCGAACCCCGCCTTGGACTTTCTTTTGTGGGTTTAAGTTCCTGACGAATGAACCCTTTTCCTTTTACAAGATAACTCTTGAATACACCAGGATATACGCTGGCTTAAAACAGCGTATGATTGCCTTTAATTACCCCTAAACTCAATGAGCTTGCATATAAAGTAACTTTGAATTTAGAGAGCATAAGTAGTCGCCGCAAACTTATTTAGAAACAAGAGTAATATCTCGAACATATCCTCTCATTTCACATTTCACTTCAAGTATTTTCCATATGTCAGAACACAGATAACGGCATATTCAAGGTAAACCAGGGAGTTACTCTATAAATGAATTTCACAATTCAGTGAGACACGTATTGTCACATAGTTCTCAACAGTCAGCATAGGCGTGCAGACTGCCCCCCCCCCCCACAAAAAAAAAATTCTGAAGTCAAAAATTCGGGCAGGAAACGACAAAATTCGGGCACAGAATAGGTGAAATTCCGGCAGAGATGAAGTAAAAGAGAAAAGGCTGCCCGAATTTTTGATCGAATGCCCGAAAAATCTGAAAAAACTTTTCTCGCAATTCGCCCGCTTGTAGTGGTTTGGTGGTCTATTAAATGCACCTGAACTGAAACAAAATTCGGGCAAAAACTTAACTGCCCCAAATTGGAAGAGTCCCGTACACCTATGACAGTCAGCAGTATCCGGCTGTCCGCCGGCGACCGTAAGGCAGACGGAGGGCCATCGGAGATTCGCTGGCTGGACAGAAACTTGCATGATGAGTTAAAGCTTTTAACCACCGGACACTTCGAATTGACCGACAGCGGTCCGTCGTCGAGCCGATCAAATTGGTATACAAATTCAATTTGAGGTGACTGTAGTTTCCCTTTAAATCAAATTCAACTTTTCTATCTCAATCTAAAAGTAAAGAATATTAAGACAGGCCTGTAACCAGGGGGTTCGCACGACCCCCCCCCCCCGTCCCCGCCAGACCTAATTTTTTTTTATTTAAATGGAGTTTTGGCGTTTTTCAGGGCAAAATGTCAATTCCGCTGGTTTAGCCAATTTAAACCGTATGAGTAGCTGTTTTGTTTCAGTGCAACACATTCCCTATGGCCCCATTGACTCGTACAGTAACTCTCATACAGCCACGCACTAACTCTCGAGGGAATGAAGAATATATTGATACAAGGTAATAAACCTTCCATTTAGGCCCAAATTAGGCACATGAAATTTAAGCATACCCAATTCTTTTTCAGGAAAATACAAACACATTATGGGTGTATTTCTCGTTTTCACTTTTTTTACACTTCAACAATATCATTGTAGGATGAATTTGCCCTGCCTATGGGTACCTCTTTAACTCCGTTGTTGGCCTTCTTTTACAATTTTTGTGGCTTGGCTTTTTTTCATGTTTTCATTTGATTGAAAATGTCCAAAATTCCAGCTTAGGTGTTCACCAGATCGCTCAATTTTGATGTAAAAATTGCGAAAACTCCCTGGGGTGGGAGGGGGGAACCACACCCTCTCCCCACTCGGTCGTTGCACTCCTCGATTGGGCGTTTCGCGCCCTCAATAAAATACCGAACCCCAGTGGCGGCGATGAAAAATGAAAAAGTGGGGGGGGGGGGAGGCCTAAAGGTATGTTCAGCTTAATATTTGTCAAGTCTCCAAAAAGCGGGGAGAATTTCGAAGTTGGTGTTGAACATATTCTTGCTTAGAACACTCGGAAAGTGCCGTTTCAGGCCATCTGAGGGGTTTGTAAAGACATAAATTTTCTTGTACGCTCCGCGCCAACCGATGGTGGTGCTCCGCTAAGATAGTCCTGCCGCGTATGACGATTCCCCCCCCCCCCTCAGGTGAAAGCTGGCTACGGGCTTGGTTAAGATGCAACTTTAAGGTCTAAAATGTGTCATTTCCCCTATCTGAGAGACATTTCGATACATTTTCTTGCAAGGCTAAGGCTACTGTTATATGCGCCAACTGATGGTGGCTCCCTCAGTACTGTTGTGCACTAAGAGTGCCAGGGAGAAGAGTGCATCGGGTACCAGCTTTGTAGGGGTGCCATGCCACAGCCAAAAAATTCAATAAATAATTCAAATTCCAGATCATGTAATCATTCCAAACCTTTACTCAAAAATAAAACATTTTGGATCCACGAAAACTTAGAACGAGAAAATTTCTCAGATTAGAGGCAACATCCCCTTCAATTACATCCTAACAAAATAAAAAAGTCACTAAATAATGAGGATTCCTTAACATATAATTTATTCAATGCTTAACCAAAGATATCAGTATTTTGTATCAAAGCTCACATAGACAAAAAAATCCTCTAAGATTATTGGGTGTCGTCCACTTCACATAAACAACACTGTTTTGTCTTACGCCCAGCCATAAAAGAGGAAGAATATCACTAATTATTTTAAACTTTTAAAGATATATTCAGTTCAAAACTTTGCCAACGATTGCACAATTTTGCACCTAGGCCAGGCTTTACATGTACCCTTCTCCTCAGCACCCTGAATCGCACCGATGCACAGGTAAAAAAGGAAGGCTCCGCCCGGATGTCAACCATTTGTAGGCAGACTACTTGGTGCTCCTCTTACACGGTGTAATGAACTGCCCCATCTACTCAATATGGGCAATCCACATGCTAACTATGAGATCCCTCACAGTTATCCTTCTGGAGATATCGTGTTTACAAGCAATTTCCAAGGTATTTACCATTTGACCTCTGGTGACCCCATACGACCTTTAACCTCCACCAAAAACAATAGGGATCATCTACTCAATAAGGGCAATCTACATGCCGATATGAGATATCGTGTTTACAAGTAGGCGTCACATACGCACATACACACACGACATCACCATCGCATAGATTCCTTGCCTGCCTTCGGCAAGTAATCAAAAATATATCAAATGTCTCATTTCTGATTGCTTAGTATGTCCATATAAATGATTTCGACATATTCCAACTTTGCTTGGGTTTAAGGAAATAATTGAAACAGATTACAAAGAACCACGCACTAAAGAAAGAAAAGTAGAAATATGCGTGTTATTGACTGATTCATAAGGAGGGAAACTATTTTCTTAAATTATGCAATGAGAAAGATTTTTGAACTTTTTTTGGAAAAAAAAAGAGTGTTAAGGGTGCAAATGAGATAAAATGATCTCGGATTTAAATATTTCTATATTTTCTTGAAAAAAGTCGAGAAAGTCAATTACTATTTCAATATCTGCTTGGCATCTTAAAAAACCTTTTTTCATTTCTCAATGGCTTCCTTACATTAGTTTTGCACTCTGATGGATTCGAGAGTGCGCCAATGTTTCACATTCTAGTTCAACCTGGGGAGCTGCTCTATCTACTCTAGCAGTTTCCTATGTACGTAAACTATTCATAATGAGCTTGTGATTGCGTAATAATCTACCAAGGGGTGTCATATGAACCATACTACTTATACATGGTATCTGACAAACAAAAATATCGTTGGAACTGGTATCTGACCAACCTCGTCATAGTCTAAGTTTGTACCAATGGTGCTCTTGTTCAATCTCGTAACAGTCTTCGACCAATGAGGGATTCTAGTTACCAAGGTTTTTATTTTTTCTCAGTAAATTCTTCTTTGAAATGAGTGGGAATGTAGGGTGGAGGTTCCGAACCACGGATGGCAAACTTTGATGTTGAAATGCAAGGGCAAAGCGGTTGGACTAAAACCGGGTCCCAACAGGTTCCTCTTCCCCTAATTGTACACAATCATATTCGGGCAAAGTCTGTAAAGAGCCAACGAGGGTTAATTCGTCGCAAATCCATCTCTCACTGCAGGAATGGCTGAAACACCAACATTTTAGTTCATTTTTGTTAACATCGTACTTTTTAAAGGTTGTGTGACATTCCACCGAAAAGCACCGTTTCACTTGTCAGTTAAAGAATTAAGTCCTCCAACGAAAGACCTGTTGGAATTATTTCAATATCTTTTACCGTTCTCAAAATATACGCCTTTAAATTTCGATGGTTTCTGAAGAAAATTGTCTATGCAAAAACAATGATGTGGAGTGTTGCACAGTGATACTATTTCTTATGTTAACCCTTTACAAATTATCTCTTAATTGCTGAACAGACAGATTACACTTTGTTGAGTGATATCAATGTTTCTGAAGGAAAGAATTTGAACTTTCATAATAAACCCCTCAGGGGATAACAATGCTACCAGTGTTCTTGAAATTAAGGTTAGAAAAACAAACCCTAACATAAGCCATATATGGTATGTCCATCTTGTGATGTCACATATTTGCATATTTAGTTCATGTTTATTCATGAACAAGTGTGAAATGGAAATCGCCCTGTAAAATGGTCAATATTTGATGGATTTTAATGAGAATTGCGGCTATTTTCTGGATATTTAATGCCTTTTACATCAAATATCCAAGTTTGTTATTTTCATGTCACACGACCTTCAAGACTTTCAACATTCAGAATCTGCCGACCTGGGTACCGTACCAGTAGAAGTTTTCGTCAGATACAAGCCACCTCTCACAAGAAAGCTGGCAACTTCGCCATTCATGACACTTTACATTTACCGTACCAGGACTGTGAAGATGTTTAGCTAGAGGATCTCAAAATGTTTCACCTTTATCCAGGTCTTTTTACTCACTTTAAAGGTTGACATACGGCCGCCAGCTTCTAAGCCCATAATTTCCCCAACATTGCTTCAATTGACTCCGTTTAGGCACCAGTGATACCTCATCGAGTCTTCTTTCTAATCAAAGTAACAAAACCCCTATCCTGTTTGGTAACATTTCGTCGGTCCGTTCGCCGCAGTTTTGTACCATATCGGTCGATGGGTGCAATAAGATCAACGTGTAGAGTACTTTCTTCCCCATTGAAGCAAACGATGATTGCGCCTGCGTCGACACCGCTTACAGCTGCTAACATAACCCCCAACACTGAAGGTTTGTTCTTGTGCAATTATGATTAAGCTAATGAACTGCCTAAACAGCCCCAGGGCCGTTGAGAGCGGGGGTGTGGGGGTGTCACACCCCCCCCCCCCAATATTTGGTCGCCCGTCGGCAAATTTTCGGTCTGTCGGCAAAAGGGGAGAGGGGAAGGAAAGGAGGGAGAGGAGGAAAAGGGGAGGGAAGAAGGGAAAGAAAAGGGGAAGGAAGGGGGTGAAAGGGAAGACAGAGAATGGAAAGAAAAAAGGGAAAGAACGGGAACGTATGGCCAGTCTGCTATCGACTTATTTCGATTTTCGGCTCTTCATCTAATTGGCCCATTCAAGTTGAAGGCCCGTCGGCAAATTCACCATGCATGTGACCGCCGTATCAACGACTGTCGGTGTAATTGGACGAGTGACCGAGTCCGTCGGCAACTCGGGAAAGAAAGGGATTTTAAAGCTTTCTAATAGGCGGGCTATTTCGGGTCATATGACCAGTGTTTTAGCCAGCCCTATTTGTGCGACAATGCGACAAAATACCTGACAAACAAATTCTACGTGGGTGTAGATTTTGACAGAATTAGCCTCACCAGAATAGTTTTGCCAGTTCCTTGCTGTCAGCATATCATATTTGCCTGCTTTAATTGCGACACGACTTCCTAATTCACAAGCCTTTATTTTAACCTCCGAGCCCCACTCCTACTTCCATCTCGAAGTTCAGAAAGTAGATTGATTCCGTGCATTACGTCCGCGGCGCAATATTTTAATGTAGTAAAATATTTGTCACCAGGATTTTTTGGTTCCTCTTTAGGGCAGAAATACACTCAAATATTGCACCATTTGCGATTAAGGCACCTTTCAAATTCCAAAAATTTTCCAAAGGGGAGGGGGACCCCTCCCCAGGCCGGCGATCAGACGACATATTGCATGGGCCCCCTTAAATGGGGCACGCAACTGAAAACATATCCTGGCGTTCGAAAAGCATATTTTGAACGCTAGTGTTAAGGTTCTGGACACTTTTCTCCATTTTTGAACGCCAGACGCCTTTTTGAACATTTACCGTATTGGAACGCCTGACGAGTCTAGTGTTCAAATGCTGAACGCATAGTGTTCAAAGTCTGAACGTCAGGTTTAGCTCCTGAAGTATAGTGGCATGACGGGAGGAATTGCCTAACCCATTAAAATTATAAGGAATCTTTTCATCGTCCTGGGACTTAATTTTTACACAGAAATATGCTAAAACCTCAGAGCTTCAGGGGGCTTCGCCCCCTGGACCCCACCGGACTTTGCCCCTGGACCCCACCAGGGGACTTAAGGCGGGCCCCTGGACCCCACCCGCTAAAGCTCTCGCTTCGCGCTTATTTTACGCATCACCAGCTCTAGCGGCAATATGTGACCTCTACATCCCCCCCAAGATTACACCTTCGCTACGCCCCTGAACAGCCCTTCTGCTAAAGAGTGCAAAGTGTTGAAGGTTCGGTAATAACAGTGTAAATTGCCTTACCCACAGTGTACACCTACGACGAGGAAACCACCTCTTCAAATTGGACAAAATAACAGATATCAAAAACGTTCGTTCATTTTTATTCATCTCTACTCTCATTCGGTGACACGAATTTCACAAAACTATGAAAACAAACAGAACCTGATTTACAAAGCCACTGGAACCGATTTTCTGCGTTCTTATTATCTAACATTGCGGGAGCTTCCGGGGGTTTCGCCCCTCAAGCCCGCAGCCAGACAAGGTACTGAAATGGCTTCCAGGGGGCTAAACATTTTTCAGGGGGCCAAGTGTGTAAAAATTTATTGAATCAAAGGCATGTTGAAACTTTCTAGGGGGCGGAAAATTTTCCAGGGGCTTCGTCCTCCTTGCCCTCCCCTGGCTACGGGCCTGCGCCCTATACCCCACCAGAGCTCCTCCTTTGGACCCAGCCAGGTGTCTTTACACAACACAAGCCCCTGGAACCCATGCGTGCAACCTTGCGATTTGTACTCGTAGTGCACCTATGGTGCACTGGAGACACCCGCTCCCCTTAAACCACATACATTAGTCGGAGGAATCTCAAGTCGTATCCCACCTTCAAAATCATACACAATCCACCACAACTCAAGGTGGTTGAACTAAAACAACGAAGCATCATGATTATGTTTGTAGTGAGCTGTTAACACTAAATATTTGTTTTATCACATGCATCTACAATAACATAGTACTTAGGGCTTGCGTGTGCTATAAAAATGAAAATTCAGCAACAAGATGAAAACAGACAATCGGTTTGTAGCTTTCTATTAACGATTAATACGAATCCATTACAGACAACGCAAGCTGCTTCAGAAGTCCATTGTCATTTAAAGTTCTGAAGTTTAACATACAATAATTTAATACAATAAAACATTTAAGTACATAGAAAATTCTGACACAAATTTAGTACTTGCATCATCAACGTAGGCTTCGTATATACACAGGTTGCCCGGCATACAATTCCTTGACATGCTGTCATAAAGATTTGCAAATTTACGAATGCTCAATACACAATGGTATGTCTATTACAAGCAACTTTTATCATTAAATAACTGGTCCATGCTAAAATTTCACAAATACTTGCAATTCATACCGATTTTCAAAAAGCAGCATAACTGTCCACAAAATACACATAGGCAAAGGAATGTTCACTTTATATTCGTCAATTCATTTATTCGTTTTAATATAGGCCTATATTTATTATATTAACTGTATGTATACTTGAGAAGACTTTCTACGAAATGAAGGCAGTAAAAGAAGAACGATGAGAAAGATCATTCTATCAGAGGTGGGGGAACTAAAAAGTCAAGTGTCTGTCCTTTTCGTGACTAAGAATGCCACAATATTACACAGTTCAACTATCGCAGGCACTTGCAAGAAAATTAAGTACAGACAGTGGTACTGTTATTACTTAGGCCTATGAGTAACTTCAAAGCATTTCAGTATTGCACAGAAATCGAAAATAAAATTTTCAAACTGATTCGCAGTAGCCCTTTTAATACTCAATAGTCAGGACGGCCTTGCTTTGTAATTGCAGCGCGTTTTTGACAAACACATGATTGCTTCCTTACTCTAGTGCAACAGTTTCACCAGAGTGACGAGAACATAGAAAATGGGGTAAGGGAGAACTATAACTAGAGCAGCAATGCTGCTGAAGCTCACACAAATGTTATATGATATGGAATGTTTTCATCCCATACAGTTACTTTTCTCCCAAACGTGATAGTTCTAGCCACACCCATAACTGCCTTTAGCTTCTCCTTGTGTTGACACAAAGTTTATTGCTCAAGGCAATGATGAGTACTGATGTGTACTGTATACAAGGTCCTTATATGTAATCAAAACACTCTCTGTGCATTCTATATAATTTCAGATGGTCTGGATCTTTTGAGTTTTGTAACTGATAACACCGTCTACCCCTTTTTATTGAAGTTGCGACGGCATCATATGTGAGTTTCTCTCTGTGCACAGAACTGGATGAATATTCACAGCATGCAGAAATCACACAAGATGTTACTCCTGATGTGTTCCGTCTCCTTTGTGGGGTCTTTGCTGATGTTTTAAATAAAACTATCCAAGCTTCGTACCTTAAGATATCGTGTAGACAAGGTTTTCAGTGTTTTGCCCTCGGTGACCCCAGATGACCTTTGACCTCCACCAAAAGCAACAGCCTAGGGTTTTCACTCTTATTATAACACATCTATATACTAAGTATGAAATTCATCCAAGCTTTTTACCTCGAGATGTCATGTTACCAAGGTTTCCAGAGTTTGACCCCAGTGACCCCAGATGATGTTTGACCCCTACCAAAAACAAAAGGGTTCTTACTCTCAATATGGAGCATTTTTGTACCAAGTTTGGGAACTAGGCCTATCAGTTTCCTTTCTTAAGATATTGTGTTAACGTGCAGTGTCAAAAAACACGCACATAGGCTAGGCCTAGTACTCATGCCATCAATGCATAGGCTAGGCCTAGATTTCTCTTATCGAAACCAAAAATGAACTTTCCTTTTAAGTTTTCCTTTTGGGCCTAGGGGTAACTTGCATTTGTTGTTATGAAAATTCTTCAATTTTTCTGAATTTTAGATCTTTGTAGGCTATGCCTAACGTTAGGCCTAGGCATTGTAGGAATGAGAGCCTGCCATCATTTTGACGGCCAATCCCCTGCTACTGTTGTAGTACTCTGTAGGCCGAGACCTATAGAGTTGTTAGGTTGTTTATGAACAGCTGTAGCCCACCCTAGACTAGACCGCATCCGTATGCTTAGCCTTCGTACAGTACACTGAAACCAGTAGCGTAGGCTATGGCCTAATGCCGAGGGCTAATAATACTAGGCCACGCTCTAAAACCTAGGTTAGGCCAAGTCCGCTGTCTGCTGACCTTGTATATGGGGTCGCTTTGAGGCTTCCCATACTAGGTCTGCGACATCGCTGTTCACAAAACTGGGCTACCCCATCGTCAAAATATTTTGCTGGTCTCGATCTGCATAAAATTCACAAATACTCATAGGTTATTGACCTCTATGGGTCATTTATGTTTTAGATCCTTCTTGCTAATAATACGTGCCCACACTCCATAGTGTCCAAAAATTGTGATTTGTACAAGCAATGCTCTATTTTTTTGACGTAAGTTCTATCAAACTGCTTAGGCCTAAACCTTTTTACTAGGACGTTCACACTATTGCATGCTTACATTGCTATTCAATTGTGACATAGCCTAGTCCATAGCTTTGGTTACGTTCATACACGCGCATACGTGTACGTAGGAACATTCACTGCAGCAACGCACGCAGTCGCAGGATCCCTCAGAGATGTTTTGCAGGAAAAAAATTTTGTACAGCCATGGCCTAGCCTAGTCCTAGATCAGGGAACAAAGTATACGTGAGAACTATGCCTAGGCTAGGTTAGGCCTAGCCTAACGTTAGACTTGGCCAAGCATAACGTTACTTCGCTCATGACGAACGCGCAAATAAAACATCTTGACCTAGACAGCAAAGGTCAAAATTTTCCAAATTTAAAACAGCGAAATATCTAGGCCTACCCCACTGGCGGCCGATCCCTTGCTACCGTTAAGTTGTAGTACTGTGCCTAACCTACGCCTCGGCTAGACCGTATCTGTACCTAGGCTACACTGAAGCCAGTACTAGCCTACCCTTTAAAACCATAGAAATTAAAGTAAGGGAGAATACTGAAACAGTGCATCGCTCTGTGTTTATCCAGTGGAGCCACGAAAATAGTGAGGGCGCTTCCGCTGTACGGCAAAAAGCTGGTTGACTGGCATGTCTCCATACGTAAAGTGTGCATTCAACTTCAGAAATTGGATGTTATTCTATCTTTCTATCGAAAGATAATGACTAATTTTCACAACAGAGATAAGTCACGGTGTTTTAAGTGTTTTGTATTATACTTCTCTCTTGAAATCTTGTATTGTCTCCGCTAATAACTGGGGCAAAAGCAACGCCATACTGTTTGTATTACGCGCAGTTGCTTTGTTGCCGTACAGAGAGCCAAATGAGTGACTTCAATTCAGATAGTCTGACGTCATTCTCCCTTACTTTAATTTCTATGTTTAAAACCTAACTAATCTAACGTTACTTCGCCCATGACGAACGCGCGATGAAAAAAAAAAGTCAAAATTTCCCAAATTAAAAACAACGAAAATATCTACCCCTCTGACGGCCGTTTCCTCGCTACCTTTGAGTTGCATAAAGGTAACCCTGGCTAGGCAGGAGAGGCTTACGAGAAAAAAAATTGCGCGAGGAGCACATGCATGGACAGTAGTCAGGGTAACACCTGAGGGAGGTAACGTGTTTGCATTTGGTCTTTTTACTTATACCCAGGGCCGTTTATACCACATGAAGCATGCCCTCGACATAAAGGTAACCCATACTAGGCAGGAGCAAGAGCGTAAAATCCGCCTGCACGCCCGGCGCCGAACGAAGAATATCACTGACAACAACACGAACCAGATGACAATAATATCACACTGAACAAGAACAACTGCCTGTTCAGCAGGCACAGTGAACTCGAGACTGCAAAAAACACCCAAAATCAAACGTAAAAGTCATAATTTGGAATGAAAATAAGCAAATATTAATGTTTTTTACGCAAACAACCATTTACCAAAATTTCAGACAAAAACGTCTATCCATAAAAGAGCTGAAAACATTTTGAAAAAAGTTGAGGCCATCTGCCCCATGTTATAACCTCACACACGTACAGTATGTGAGCTAAAATAGTTAGAGCGGTTCCGTTGTACGGAAAAAGCCAGATGATTTGTGTGTCTGCATACGTAGTCTTCATTCAACTAATACGAAATTAAACTTCATTTTATCAGTTTTTCCCAACGATTAGGAGTAACTTTCACAACAAAGATAAGTCATGGTGCCTTAAGGTTTGGTAATAAACTCCTGACTTTGGAAACTAATTGCAGTTACTCCTCTAATAACTGGGGCGTTATCACTGGCGTAGCAAGCGGATGAACTGGGTGGACAATGTCCAAGGACCCCGAGGGTTCAGGGGGCTCAACCAAAAAATTCTCAGAAAATCGTAACTCTGCCTACAGTCTAACCACCCAATACAGACCCGAAGGGAACCACAACTGCTCTTGAACAAGGACAGCGAGACGGGGGCTACGGGGACTTTAGCTCACGCACTTTTTCTGACGTGGACATTTTGGGCCGCCTTAAAAGGATTTTATTTTATTTCACATATTGGGTCGCTTCGATAATAAACCCCCCACTTCAAAATTGGCTCCTCGCGGCCCCTGTTGAATAACTGCTTTTAAAGAACCAGGCAAGAATAAGATACGGGATTGAACCCCCCAAATCCCCATGCATGGAGATTGGAGGGGTCTTTGGAAAATGGGCTGATGATACCATTGGTTTGGGGGCCCCTAACTGTCTCTTGTCCATGGGCCCCGAGGGCCTTGCTACGCCGCTGGGCGTTATGTTTGTATTACGCCCAGTTGCTTTCTTGCCATAACTTGAAAGACAGCTAAATTAGTAGCTCCAGTCCATACTGTAGTACATCACTTTCTCTCACTTCAATTTCAATAGACTAAATTCATTTCCGCTCCATCGAGTTTCGTGCATTGTGGACATTGCATACCATATAATATATATTTCGGCATGTCTCTCTAAAATGGAACGTATTTTAAGGCAGACTGCCTACTTTCAATTTACTTGTTCATGTGTCATTTGCGCAAACAAATGAAATACACAAACAAAGAACAGCAAAACTAAGACCTGTAACCAGTCAAGGTGGGAGGAAGGAGGCTGGAGAATTATCGAGATACTTAATAAAGTAAAGCACTTTTTTGTCAAAAAATTTCAAGCAGGCAGCGTTCCCTAGTCTCCCTCCACCCTGGCTAGTAGCTACTAGCGTGGCAAAAATATATTTCTTTTCATATACTGCATTTATGCAGTGTAAGCTATACTTGTCCTAATGATTTCATTTCGGTTTATTTCATTTCACTTTACACATTTACCTCGATCGAAAGGTCTTATTTTTCGTATTACTGTATTTTTGAAGTCACAAAAATGACACGCTATTTTACTGGAAACCGAAACTAAGGTCTGAAGGACGTACGAAGTTGATTTGTGCTTCAGATAAAATTTCAAGATTCAGGAAGCGATAAGAGGTAAAATACAGGGAGAAAAATGAATGGAAATAAACAAAGTAAATGTCATTAAAAGTGGCAAAAGATCGATAACAGACTATCGGCATATTAGTCAGATTTTGCTGATACCGATAGTGGGCGAAAATGATGAATATCGGCCGATACCGATATTGAATAACGATTATCGGTCCAACACTAATTGACATGTTGTGTTTAAAATGTTTTAACCTTTTGACCTCCGATGACCCCAAAAGTGGACATTCACCTCAACCAAAAATGATGAGGGTCAGCTACTCAATATGGGCCATTCATATAACATAACATAACAAATTTAAGGGCAAAGGAGGGCAAAAGCCCCGTAAGATGCCCTGTAGCCCAAACCCTAAACAAAACCCAAAACAAACAGAATACCCAACAAAGCCCAGCAAAATCAGATTCTGCCACAGTCACCATAAAACTTGTTAATGTTAATCTTGAAGCAATTGACTGA
>WURT03669390.1:6507-17509 GCA_009936505.3 Holothuria glaberrima | reverse complement strand
TTGGAATGGTAAAATTTGCAAGAATGTTGATCCTTGGGCGATTAGTGATGGCCGTCTTAGGGGAAGGGTCAAAGGGGAAGGTGTGTCCCTCTTAGGACGTGGCTTGGATCAGTGGCGCCGCAAGGGTTTGGTGATTGGGCAGACACCACAGATGACGTCGTAATGCCACTTCAGTCAGCACCCAGTCCGTTTAAAATGTATTTTATAAGCGCCTTCTGCGTTTGTACACAGCAGTGGAGGATCCTTCCTTTGTCACTACATAAAGGTGCCGTCCTGGCGGAGGGGTGCAAGGGGAGGGTTGTCCCCTTCCCTTTGAGAAATTTTTGTTAATTAAGGTGGCTTAAATGCAAAACGGTGCTATCTTTACGATATATTTGGAACTTACGGTTGGAAAATGTCCATAATTTAGTAAATTGTAATTTTGGTTAGATAAAAGAAGAGAGTATGTTGTGTAAGAGAAGGGTTTGTTGTCAACAAACCTCCTGAGGCACCCCTTTTGGTTACTTTACTGCCTTCTATTCTGGAAAAGTTTTGAAGTAAAAATACTTCCGTAGCCTTGGTCCCCAGAAACATTCGTGGACTATTATGACATTTTGTTTGCTTCATTGCGCATTATAAAAAGGTATGTAAGGCTATTACTTACATTTTTCATTTTTTCATTTTTTCATTTTTTTTTTCATTTTTTACATTTTTTCGGTAAAGAGTCGTGATCAGAATAGCTCCATTGTATTTTTACCTTAATTATGGTAATGAGATGTAGTGCGAATCGTGACGAATGTGCGCGGAGCGCGCAAAAATTTCCCATCAAATAAAATTTCCTTGAAAGAACCTGCAATTAGGTCCTGCATCGAGGCACTTCTCAATTCTCCAACAAAACTATATGCCAATCAAAAGCCGGTCATTTACATGGATTTGAGTTCTCCATGTGCCCTCACAACACTATTTTGAATTTCAGTAGCAGAAATTTGCGACAGATAATTATGATAGCCTACACGTCGGTGGGTTAAATCTCTCACATTACAATCTCCAACTCGATAGCAGAGTAGGAGTATACAAGGGCCCTGTGTTAATCCTGTGAAATAGGAGGGTACTGCGTACAAAAGGGTGCACTATCACAATAACTAGTGAGGCTGAGGTCTCACTTAAGCTTCAATTCAGGATTCCTGAAAGGCTGTGTCATAAATAAGAATCAAGTCAGTCAAAACTCATTCTTGGCAGTATTTTGAAGATTTTACAAACCATGAACATACGAAAATGGATAATAATTCTACAGATTTTATTGGGAGTTCAAAGGGGATAGCCTATTATAGCAAATAATAAAAATAGGCTATTTTAAAAAATGCAGAAAAATCAAAGGGTTGAGCCCACAACCCCCCCCCCCCTTTGCATTCGCCTCATGACATGAATCAATTTTTGCCAAACATGCAATTTCTGACGTCGAAGTAGGAAGTTCACTTACAATCTGAGCCTAAGGTTAGTTTTCCCACTATCTTTTCAAGGACAGTTATAACACAGATATTTCCATCATCTTTTCAAGGACAGTAATATCACAGATATGCCCTGTGGGGCTTGGTATGGAAGTGAAAGTCGTGTACTTGAAAAATATCAATATTTTCACCAAACTGTGCCCCAGCTGCCAAGTAATTAAGAGATAATTTATACAGGGTTTAAAAGAAAATATTACCAGAACTTGGCAACACACCAAGTCATCGGATCATTATTTTGCCTAGATGAACAGAATGTTGAAGTAATTAAAATGTCGTCAAATTTTGAAGAAGTGTCTTCGTAAACAGTAAAAAATATATATTGATACAATTCCAACGGATCTTTCGTTCGGGGATTATATTCTGCAATATTTGAGTCGTAACATCAATTTTTGGATCATGCCAACGAACCTCGTGCATCATAGGCCTACACAATAGTGTCGGCGAACGAAGGTTTTAGGAAACAAGCCCTACAAGTGATATGCAAGCTTGCCTGATTTTCTTGAGACCTACTACCTGGCAGTAGGGAAATGGGGGGGGGGGAATAAGTCCCCCATCCTTGTTCCCATCCCTGGGTTCTTCCTATGCTACCAGACACAGAACGCAAGCCCATTATTAGTATCAATAGAAGTGAGGCCATTAATACATGGTTGATGGCTAGCAAAAATACATGCCGGCTTAGCGTTAATTTGAAGTCACCCTTAACGAACTAAGATGGCGTTGTCTCTAATAGCCAGTCGTTCCGCTAAACCGTGCAATGGCTGAAACACATACGCGACGACAATTCTATGCAAATAACATATTATCGAATGATAATTTTCCCTTTATAATCCTGTCACGGAGTAATCCATGTGCAAACCGACTCTGAGCAATTTCTTTTTATTGCCTAAAGCATGGAGCAGCACGGTGACATTTGTTTGGTCATGTAAGTTTGACAAAAATTGCCTAAGGCCTAGTAGTCAGGGTGGAAATAAAATTTCTCAAAATTGTGAGGACTTTTTGCTTCTTTTATGAGAATCAAAGTGAGAATAAGATAGTGAGTTACTCTAGTGGCAGCTTCATGTTCGAAGTAACCCAGGCCACGAGTGGGCGGTAAATGCCACAAGAGGAACAGCAAGATGAAAGGCAACATTTTTTTTCTAACAATTATAAACCAAATAATACTTTACCTATTAGATAAACCGAGGAAATTTGGAGACTCCGAGCACAAAGGCGTAGGAAGCTGTTCTCAGCTGAGGACCGAAACGCAATGTTTTAGACGGCCGTCCAGGGGAGGGGTTCAAAGAAAGGGGTTTCCCTACCATTTTGATTTTTTTTTTAATATTTGAGGATACTAGACAAATTTGATGCGAGCAAATTTAAAGTTAATTTTAGTGTAAATTTATGACCTTTTCACAGAGGGAACAAATAAGGGGTTGTTAAAATGGAGAAGAGAAAGATGAGAAAACATACTGCTGCCCACCTTTTTGACGGAGAGACTTATGCCCCGTCCAGCCCCTCCTATGTTTTTATACAAACAAACAACTCGATTCATGACTCAGTCTTTAACAGCAGTGCACGGTGTTTTTTACTGAACGGCTTAGATAGACCCAAACATCCAGAAAGGTGGATTGGAACTGAAGAACTAATAATGGGATGGGGCTTCGAAAGGGAGGGGGATCCTCCAGGAAGATTCGGAAAATTAGGCCATTCACACGCAAGAAAATTCTTTGGTTGCTGCATGGAGGTTTTGTCACCTGTAAAGCAAAAATTATTTCAGGACTGCTGAGCATACAGCAAATACAGAAATGTTGTTGAAACGACGTTACGATGGCAATAACCCACGATAAAAAGTTTCTACGTGTGAACGACTTAAACAGTTAAGGTGAAACCCTAAGCCCTACCTTCCCAAAGGGCTGTGCGCGGGTCATATGACGTCCGGGACATCATTAAATGTGGTCCGCAGAAGATTCATCGACAAGCTAGACAGTGGCGAAACAAAGGGGGCAGGGAGGGGCAGCCGCCTCTCCCTACACAGGCCAAGAGTGCAAAATAAAGGTAGGCGAAAAAAGCAAAGTAGAGAAAAAGATAGGAAAACAATGAATGAGAAAAAAATGGAAAGAGGAGGAAATGGAAATGACTCTTGTGTACTTGTAGAGCCCCTCCGCCTCCGCTAGACACTGTACTAGCTGTCTTTGAGTCCATAGATTGTCGTAGGCCTATGTATAAATTCCTTGCTAAATATACTGTATATTGACATAATGGTGTTGCCCATATTTAGCTTTCAGAATTCAAGCCAGTTATTTCATTCTTTATACTCCAAGCATGTCGTCGTGGATTCGAGGTTAGCACGGGAGATGGAAGCTGGAACTACTTTTTGACTTATCTTTCTTGCTCCTATACGTTCATCATAGATGCAAAAATGTTCTTTTGCCGCAAGAGAATGACACCGCCAGCTTGGCTCAAATAGGAGTCTTGCTGAGTTCCAGCATGGGATGATCGAACCAATACCGCCGGCACGGGGGTATAGGGGGCACGTGCCCCCAATTGATTTCTGAGTTTTTTTATTTTTTTTTTAAAATGATCCCAAAAGGTATTCAAAGTAAAGATTTCTGTAGGGGTAGGGGTGAGGTGTGTTTTTGACCGAGTGATGGATCCATTTTAATTACTTGCCATCACAAATTGTTCCCAAACTATCAGAATTTTCTCAAATCCTTCGCAAAATATCACAAAGCTTCAACTCAATGCTGTGCTTATTATCAATAGCGTCCGATAACAACACCCGGAAAAGCAAAGGAGCAAGCGTTGAAAACTTTTTACGAATTTGAAAGTAGAAGACTCACTTTCTGATTGGCAGATAGGTTTGTTGGGGAATTGACAGTGTCTCGATGCAGAGCCTGAATGCAGCGGTGGAAACTATATTTAATGCAAAATTTCGGAGCGCTTCTCATACACTCGTCACGGTTTGCACCCTATCTCGTAACCGTTATCAAAGTAATGATAAGAAATTATTCTGATCTCAACAATTTTCAGAAAAAAGATACATCTCCAACCTCTGTCGGGGCCTCGCATCAATATGGGTTCTTTGACTAATATATATTGTCGCATGATGTGAAAGATTGGAAGTACGTACTTTGCCGTTTTACACATTTTTAAAACAATTTTACCTTGCTTTTCGCGCGCACTTATTTTAGATGGTGAATGTCAATGCATTTATCACTGAAAAACGTTCTGAAATGAGCTTGTTAGTCCTCTACACCTTTTGCTATGCCTATCAGGGAGGTGATATATCCTGTACCTGTACTCTCCCTTTCACTCATTCCCCATTGCTTAAATCTGTCCGTCTGGATTCTGGTGCACAGTTAGTAAAATAAGGACGTTGTGAAAGTCCTTGTTGTCATACTCTGTAATGTGATTTGAATGTCAGGTTATAGGCATCATGTTGGTGCCCCTCCCTCTTTTGTTTAATTAATCCAAAGCTTCCAGGAGGCCCCATATCGGTCTGCGTTACCGTTGGATACCTATTTATAATGTACAATGAATCAAAGGAAAAATCAAGAATGTTTCTTTGGACTCCAAGCAGGTACTTTTGAGTAAAAAATTGCTCCGGAGAGAAGGCAGTAAAGTAGCCGGGGTGAGGGCTTGAGGAGATTTGTTGACAATATACCGTTCTCTTAGACAACATACCATCCTATTTCACCTGACCAAAAGTTAGAATTCACTGATTATGGATATTTTTCATACTTACGATCAGTCCCAAAAATTTCCAAAAAAGAACCGTTTTGCAACTAAGCCACCTTTAATTAACAAATATTTTTCAAAGGGCAGGGGATCCCTCTTCCCTGAACCACCCCCTCCACCCGGACGCCTTATAAAATCGCAGGAACATATAAAACGGCACCATTTACGCAGACTTGGGTGACTGAGGTCGCTTTACGACGTCACCTGTGGTGCCGCTAATCACTATCTCCTGGCGGCCTCACTGGATCGAACAAACAGGTAGTCCGGACCCCTGGCTCTGGGGGCGCACGTTGAGTCTCTTGACCCCTCCCCCTGCAAACAACCCTTGTAACGCCACTGACGATGGAACATTTTGTTAAGTGCAATTTCCTGAGTGCAATTCAGAGCCTTTGAATGACACATTTCTCTCATAGGCCAACTGGTGATTCACCTATTGTGGTCGCAAAAGTCTAGTTACAACTTTATTCTTAAATCGGGATTTTCTCCAATCAAGATTGTTTACAATGCCAATTGTTCTCCTGTTCGAGCACTTAATCCACACATGGTCAGATGGTAGGCTAATAACTCCCATGACATATTTGTGTTCTAAAGACTGCATTTGTCTACAATCTAGAGTTGTTGGGATGCCACCGACATTTTCTTCCCATGCTAGGGCTTACACATGGAAAACGAGGAACAAGTGCGATGGCAAAGTTGTGTTGTAGAGTGAGTTTTTCTGCTATTTAGCGCGTTTAGAATGTCAAGTTCCCTCACCTCAGCTCCAACCTTGATGGGGTTGATGTCGCCTTTGATCCTGTACGGCGCCCCCATTCAGGACCCTTAGAAAACTTGTAGGCACACTATCGCTACGACGGTGCCAAAGAGAGTTGGGAACACCATAGGTATAGGGTTCAGTGGACCTTAACATCGTCACACCTCACTGAACCCCATAAAGGTAGTGTTCCCAACTCTCTGTGACAACTGCACCCTCCTTTGCACAATTCCTGTACTTAATATTTTCTCTCTTCCTTCAGACTAGACGGTTGCATCGTCCCAAATTAGCAGTACCCCAAGATCTCTATTAAAACTTGGTGACTGCACTGACATAAATTCAAATACTACCTTAATTGTCTCTGATCTGGTCTGCAATGACTTGTTCAGTCAGAAGTATCCAATACATAGCAGATATTTTCAAACACAGCACTTTGTGGATACGGCTTTAAGCATGTTAAACTTCTGTCAGGTTACTGTATATAGCATTTTTGAATAGAGCATGTGTCTTTTATGTTTGGAAGTAAGCTTAGATGGGAAAGTTTTTACTTTCTGAGAATGGGCTGTTGACCTGGGCCGATTAAACGTATATATTCAGTGTTCTTACACATAGCCTATTATCAGTAGCGTAAGCAGACTTTTTTATCTGAGGGGGCTGAGGGGGGTGGGAAGGTTGAAGTGGGGGCGGGGGAAGCAGTAATGACACTATCTAAGCGAGGCGTCAGCGTTGGTTGCCCCTCTCTGGTTACGCCACTGCCTATTATAAAGAAGCTGCAATGAGGGATGGCGAAACTCCTTCATTGTTGCCGCCTGCTCAGTCTTGTTCAAGATCACCCACTGAGACACAGCACAATGTTTATTTGGGAACTTCTCTAGCCTTAACAGGGAGCTGCCACGGCCTTAATACGCCCTCTATAGCAAGCCTACTTCAAAGCTACGTCTGTATTAGCAGTGAGCACACTTCAGCTTGTTCAGTTCACTTGACAAGTTCCCTTACGATGTCAGTGCCCCTGGTAAGTACAACTTGAATGTGAGTGTGTGTTTAAAGTTGTGTATTAGCCCAGAGGATATGGAAGACGGTGTAGAGAACGCTCCATTGTTTGACTCCAAAAGCAAAAGTTTGGTAACTCATGCAGCAAACCCCGTCAACAACTCAGACAATTCCAACATTAAACAAAAAAAGGAAATAAAAAGCAGCACAAAATTACTTCATGTCCTATAAAGCTTTATGCCTAGGGACATTCCCACTAATCCCTTCACTTCGCCACGTGAGAGTAGCGGGGTAAGGAGCAGGGGCGTAAATACGGGGGTGTAGGGGTGTGACAATCAAAAGTCGGTCTCTGAGCGCCAAAAAGTCAGTCTCAAATCCACTAAGTATGCCAGTACACCTGACTTGAACAACATTTGATACCTTACTCAAATTGAAATTCCGGCAGAGATGAAGTAAATGTGAAAAGATTGCCCGAATTTTCTACTGCGTTCCCGAATTTTTGATCGAATGCCAGAAACACGTGCAATAATTTTCGCGCTTCGCGCGCATGTAATGGTTTAGTGGTCTATTTTTATATGCACCTGAATTGCAACGAATTTCGGGCAACTTTTTGATATTCGGGCAAAAAATTGCCTGTCCCCCAAATTGGAAGATACCCGTACGCCTGTGATTATTACTACCAGTGGCGTACGCAGGAGAGGGGGGGGTATTGGGCCACGGCCCCTTTCATGGACGCTATTTTTTTGTAATTCCTAAAAATGCGCAAATTTTGTAAGTTCCACAATTTTTGCTTCAACGTAGCATATGTGGCACTAGATTGCACGTAAGGACACCCAATTTTCAAAAATTTTCAACTTAGACCTCTCCCCAGCCGGCGATCACACAGCATACTGCATGGCCTCCTTTGAGAGAAATCCTGCGTACGCCACTGATTATTACCGTCCTGTAATAATTATCTATGTAAATTGGAGTCGATCTCCTAGAAATGTAGTTGGTCCCTAAATAGTTCACACACCCCTGCGAATTTATGTATATACGCCCCTAGTAAGGGGCTAGGGATACCCAGCCAACCTGTATCCATAAAGGGAAACCTTTTTGTTACATCTAAAAGACCCTAGAGGTATGTTTTAACTTATTCAAACTATTCGCATTAGAGGTTTAGTGGGGTTTCCTCATTAAGAAATAGATGAAAAGTTCAAGTGACTGTAAATATTTGACTTGTTCAGCAAAGTCAATACATCCTGCACATACAGAGCACTGCAGTGCCTTTTTCATCTAGCTTTCAATAAAAACCCAGTAAGATTCACTCTAAGACTATTGAAACAAACACAAAACCTCCTGTCATAAATGGATGGCAAAATTGATGACAAGACCCAACAGAATAAAATTATTTTTAGCAAGGTAAATGTACAAACAAGTAACCTCATTTTTTAAAAAAATGCCCGAGCTATTCGCATTGCCCCCAGTGTATAGGAAACATTCTCAGAGTGGTTCTTAGTGAATTCGTCGGAATTTGATATTTGTGTTCTAGGTCCAGGTAGGGGTTAAAATCCCCGAAAAAGACTCGTGTTGAACACTGGGCACACTGGGGACATTTTTCTGTGGGTAGTTCAATCATGCTCATACGAGCCCTGGAAATTTCTCTTATACGTAAAGACATAAACTCATTACCAAAAGTATATTTATGTTAGTGTGGGGATATCAAAATTCTCAGTTGGTGACTGCTTTTTGATTGACAGAAAAGTATGTAAATTCAAAAGATGACAGTAGCTTATATTCCACACAAATGCAGAGTGCCTGGATTACACATTATAGCCTTGTTTATGCGCTACCAAGACATGGCCTTAGGCAATAAAATAAGATTGTGTCTTTACAGGGAGGAATACCGGTATTACACAGTTATTTGAGGAGCTATGTATTTGCATAGTTGGAAGTATTGGAACTGTCTGGGATAACGAGATTTGCGCTTTACAAAACCGTTCTGGAACATATTATGGTGACGTAGCGTATTTGCTGTAGTGCAAGCAGCCTCGTGGACGTTTTGAGTCAGTGACGTTGGATGCTGTGAGGTTGGACATAATTGTAAGGTTAATAAAACACAATTGAATTGATCTTCCTTGGTTGTATTAAAACTTCACTTTCAACATATTGCAATATACCAGCGTAGTTTGTATAAGGGCAGGGGTGGGGAACCTCCGGCTCACAGGCCGTATGCGGCCCGCGAGACCATTTCATCCGGCCCGCGAGACAATCTACAAATGTAACTTCAGAATCACTTGAAAAGTAATTGACAATAATCTTTTGCCCACGTTGCCCACCGTTCATCTTGTACTAAAATATCACTTTTCCGGTATTTCCACCGTAAATATGGTGCAAAACACTACCAATATATAACTGAAACCCCTGTAATATATCAAGTGTATTCCAACCGTTCCGTTAGAAATAAATCAGGTGCAGAAATCTTGTACATCTGAAAGAAACGTAAGCTTTGTGTGGCAGACATAACATCGTACAGCACTACAATATCACATGTGTAGTTCCATATCTATTAGAGAACGAAACTCAGTGGGCATTGTATCTATTCCGATAGATTCGGGGAGGGGGGAGGTTTACATAGTGTCCCTCAGGAGAGAAAATAAAACGCTAAAAGTGACAATTTTGCATTGTAAAATGAGAAAGATGAAAAATAAAGTTTTTTTTTTTTTTGATAGGCTGCACAATTTTTTGGCGCGTTTCGCGCTCACATTTCATATCCACTCATTCCTTATTACTTCATACATAGATAAAAAGACAATGGCCATATTGTGATAATTCTGATCTGTGTAGACTTGCACATTCTATGTCCATTCAAGTTAGTGAATGAATACTCTATTGCCAACAAATCAGTGCAAATTCAAGAGCTTCCGGGGACTTGCTCCAGTTCTTTACTAGACTTTCCCCTATCCCACCAGGGCCTGCTTGGTACCCTTTGGCCTACGTCCTATGGGAAGAGCTTATTGCACCCTATCTGTGTGCTAACCGCAAGTGGATCATTGCCTTCAAAACGGCCCGTCAGAGGAAAAAGGTTCCCACCCCTGTATTAGGCGATGTGAGTTTAACCTGCAGCAAAACCTTTGGAAACTGTTATTTCAAATCGAGTTCTTACTTTAAAGGCTCTCTAATCTCATCCCAGACAGTAATCCTCTTTAATTTACTTTTATATAGCAACTCCTCCAATTTAAACAAAACCACCTGTTCAGAGCACCACCAATACAGCCACGGAAGCAATTACTGAGTTTAAATTGTCAAAATTATCAAAAACAATATTGTCAAAAATGTGTGTTAGCTTAATTGGGAACACAACTGACTGTACCAGTCATTGCTGTATAGTATGAATGAATGTCAATTACAGAGTAGTTATCAACTGGTTTTAGAACTCCAGGGCACAGATTCCTAAATATAGTTGAGCACAAAGGTGCTATAGCAACTTCCAGTTTGGGGGATGAAATATCCCCTTAAATCTACCTGCCAATAACCAAGCCGTCGGAACCAGGTATAGGAAGTTAGGTAAACCCTTCACAACTTTCAGTTTGTAAACTTTTTTGCATCAAAACGTCCGGAGTTACCTTGGAAATGTCACACTTCGGGAGCTGAATCTGCGTCCCCCACCCCTCCTACAAAAAATCCTAGAAAACTTTCTTTAGAACTGCCTTTTTACTGGTTTCCTTTTTATTTTTATGGCTGGTTTAATTGGTCGCTTAATCCCGTGGTAATTTAATAGTGCTTTATGCATAATATTACGGATGCGACAAAAGAGTCATTGTTCATTATCTCCTCAATTTTCTATGTACTATAAATGATTGACTTGATAAAAACTACCATTTAAGAAATACTTTTAATTAATATTTGCATTTCATGAAAGGAAACGTAGCTTTATTAGTATGTAGATATCATTCGACATAGTATATAAAACTCAGACCCTTACTACGGTGTCTTAGTTCCATACAAAAGTATATCACATGCAGAGTCATATGCAGAGACATATGATTTCGTCTACCAGCTTAATTAAAATGCACTT
>WURT03669379.1:0-17510 GCA_009936505.3 Holothuria glaberrima | reverse complement strand
AAATTTCACAGAATGCTTAGAATATGTTCCTCTTTAACATATCAAACTTAACTTTGGGTCTGGACTATTCTTTTAAGTTAAAGACATACACTGGTCACCCAAAGTTTGTTTTCAGTGTGGGGGTACCAAAATTCTCAGTTAGTGGTTGCTCTTTAATTGACAGCAAAGTTTGACAATTCAAAAGATGCAGAGTAGCTCACCTTGCACAAAATGCATCTAGAGAGGCATGGATTAATTGTACACTATAAAGCTTTGTATGCTCACAAGGATGTGGCCTTAAAAAGCAATAAAATAGGTTTGTGTCTGCACAAGGAGGAGCATTATATAGTTATGGGAGGAGTTACAAGTTGCATAGTTGGGAGAGCTGGGATGATGAGATTTGCCCTTTAAATTTAGTTTTGTTGGCTTTTTCATAACTTATTTTTGTCATTTTTTGTTTTATTTATTTTCATTTCTTTTATCGACTTGCCGTTTTGTCGGTTTTAGAAAAACCCGTATGAATGTCTTACCTCATATAACATTTCAAACATTTTTTTGCTGTTGTCTCCCTTTCCATGCTTTTCTTCTTATTTTTTACGACCCTCTCAGTAATTTCATAGTTTCCCCAACATGTCATTCCGCGAATGCTATAGCTCTTTCAACACATTTTGAGACCGTCACCATTACAAAAATGTTCCGGGACCGTGATCTGGTCGGTGATTGAAAGTATCCCCACTGAAGAAATAATCCTTTTCCTTTCCCCGATTATTTAAACTCCCTCCCTCTCTCCAAGGCTTTGCCAGTGAGTGGGGGACAGGGTTGGGCCCCTTGAAAAATGTTTCACCCCATGTTTTAGTATGTTTCGCCCACTAAAAGATACTTCGCCCCCCCCCCCCCACACACACACACCTTCAGTACCTTGCCTGGCTATGGGTCTGCCTCACGCTATCGGTTACTTTTTCCGGCAATATCCGTTTTCTTACTCTGAACTCTGCCTGCCTGCTCCCCTGGTGTGTCCCCTCCCCACCATTTATCTCCTAATACCCCTCCCCTTGCTCTCCTCCTTACCTCGTCCTGTTCCAGCCTACCATATTCTTCACTATTCATTTCGAGTTCTTTTTTTCTCTCTTTTAACATTTTTCCCCTCCTAGATTTTTCATACTGTTCGTTTCTCCGCCTGTTTAATGGCACTATGATCTTTCTTCTGGTAAGGCACATCCGCCATTAGAGCCGGATTTAAGCTTGCGCCAGCGGGGTACGTGCCCAGGGGCCCACAAAATTACGTTATAGTACTTTTAGAGTGGAGTATTCCAGACCGAGTCCCTTTCGTGACTTGCGCCACTGTAGTCTTGTGGAGAATTAAAGTCGAAAGGGCCCCTCCCATTAGTTTGTGTCCAGTCCCCCCCCCCGTAAATCCAGCTCTGTGCCCACCCCCCCTCCAAAGGTAACCCCCGCTCTCTCCGCCACATTTGGCCCTTGGTGACGTTGAACTGTGGAAATCGTTTGGAGTATGCAAAGGGCACTTAGTGCAATTAGTCCCAGGGTCCCCCTTACTATCCCCCACTTTCCTCATACTTGATGCCTTTATCCTAAGGCATGTCTCAAGAGAAGCAACTATCCAGTGGTCTCGGAAAATCCGACGCGTTTAGGCTCAGTTACTTGAATGGTAGCTAGAAGGGAGGCTATATTAGCTTAAGGTTTGCAAGATCTTCACTATGCTGCAAGAGGAGATCCGCGAGATCTGGAGAAAAGAATTTCCTTTTTGTTCTTAGTTAATATAGTAAAGAGACACGGTTACAAGTGTGTTAAAAACGATCAAGAATGTGTATAAATTTTCGGCCTTTTCTTATTTCTCACTTCTTTGAACATTTTTCAATTTCCTCAAATGCTGAGGCATATGGAAAAAAAATAAACATTAAATTAAGGTAAAATAACTTTTTGCATTTATAAATATAACACACCAACTGATACGAACGGATTTACTTATAATATACACAAGAAGTCCAGCTTCTCGATACAAAAAAAGTTACTGTGGTTAACTAGCGATTGCACTTTGGAATGTGCAAATGCAAGGCAATACTATTGATGCGTCAACCTATTCCATAAAGCGAATCTAAACTGATCTCATTAAGTAGTACTGAAAATACAAAATATGTACAATTGGAAAGCCATTCTCAAAGGCTATAACATTTCAGATTTAGTTACTGTCAACTGCGTCTTCATCCTCCTTCGGTCACATATTATAACAGAAATCAATAGGCTAAGATTAAAGCATAAAGCTTGACCAAAAATTGTACTTCAGATGTTAAAATACTGGCCAAGTACGATGAAATATAAAACAAAACTTTTGAAATTTCTCCACAAAATTTCCCCCTCGACAAAATAGAAACTTCCAGCTACATGAACATGACATAAATTGGTAAATACAAAAAGCGTATTGTGCAATGCAAAAACATGTTGTGCAATGCATTTCAATAAATTTGGCATAGCAAAGATGTTATTAAAGTTATGCGACGGTATCATGTAACAACGGCAAGTTATCGGAGACTCCTGCTCCCTGCAAGAACTTTGCATCATTTCGACACCCTCTTAGTGTCCCGCACAGATGCCGGACCTGTGCATATATTCAGCATCAGCCCTCACAGGCAATAAAGGTTGACAAATTTTCAGACTCCCCAAAAGGATTTTGGGCAAGTCAAAACACAACCTACGGTGCACAATATTAAACTTCAAATTGTGCACCATGTTTAACAAATGAAACCAGTTGTAAACTCAATGGCAAGAGAGCTTATTGAGCTTACAAGAGTTTACAAAAGTGGTTCACATGTGACGTTTCATGTGCAGACTTAGGTGGTCAGATCTCGAGAAGGCCCTCTCGCAGAGGTGACACTGGAATGGTCGGTCCCCGGTGTGTTTCCGGTAGTGTCGGGTCAGCTCGTCAGAACGGGCGAACTTCCAGCCACAGCCCTTCCAGTTGCAGTGATATGGCTTCTCACCAGTGTGGGTTCTCATATGGGCCTTGAGGTGTGAGGACTTGGTGTAAGTTTTGACACAACCAGCATAGGTACAGGTGTGTGTAGTGGTTCGCTTACGGCCCCAGGTGCGTCGACCTCGTTTTCTGACTACCTGAGCCCCTGGTGGAATTACTGCGTTGTTCTCAACTGGTGTACTTCTGAGAAGATCCAACAAAGGAGAGGTGGTACTGGGTGGTGTGTGTGGTGGAGTCAGCATGCCATTTGGAACAGGACAGTTCTGGGTCAGGAGGCTCATGTGAGGCCCCAAAGCATTTGTTTGGCTCATCAGATTTTGTGACATCTGGGTTTGAGCCATGAGTCCTTGCAAATGCTGAAGAGGAATGTTACTGTACTGGAATGCCTTACTATCACCAGTGTTGAGATGATATGGGTACGCTGGTGGTGGAACACAGTCCAATGGCAAAAACTGTTGTCCAATGGTGAAGTCTTTCGTATCAGCCAAAGTTGGATCTGGAGTATAGTGGTTACATGTTGGTGGGGATGGCGGTTCTTCCTTGATCTCCACCATGGGTTGCACCTCCTGCTTTGGGGATGGCACGAAGTTGGTTGTGCTGGAATTGTTCAGAATGAAATCGAGGTCAAGGAGGTTGTCGTAGTCTGATTCAAAGAACTGGGGAGGTGGTGAATTGCAACCATCGCCTTCGCTGCCAGAATTTGAAATAACAGTTGAAGTGGGCGAGCTGGCTGCATGTCTCTGGGCCTCTGAGTCTTCCAAATAAGAGAAGTCTTGGAGCAAGCTTTCAACATCTGGCCACATCTGTAAGACAAAAATAAAAGGTTCATAAATATAGGAATCCAGGAAAAAAAAATGTCATGTGTATTGATATGAAGGCCCACTACCTGTTACACCTATATCCAGGGGTCTTGAATTTTAATATAGTGGCTTAACAATTTTGCTACTGAATTTGAAATTTCTAGGCTAATTTTGTCACTGTCCCGTGGCACAAATGTTGTTTGGGGAAAAAGTTAAAACTGAAAATTGCGGTAGAGGTATGCAGCACCCCCCCCCTTCCCCATTTTGGAAGGCCCTGCTCTATCACAAATGATGCGAGAGTGACTTCTTGTGGTAAGCAATATACAACACTAAAATAGCAGTGCAACTGGGTAAGTCCAGTGGTATGATTTCTAGCATGGCAAATGTGAGGGTAGTTTGTTACACCTACATGGAAATACCCCAATAATATTAACTTAGTCGGTTTATCGCCTTCCCATCAAATTTCCCTTACTACTAAAAACATTTTAAAATCAGTACCACAAAGTAAAACCAAGTTCAAATGTGAATATATCGGAACTGTTCTCAACTTGGGGCACATCGAAACAATTTGAAAATGTAAGGAATTGTACATTTAGACGGTGCTTCACACATGTTCAAATTGATGTGAGCTAACTAAAAACATTTTAGGTGACACTTGGATAAACTTGAGAATATGACAAGGACCAGGTTAACTTCTAGTAGGCCTATGGTCTTGTCCAACCACTGCTCGAATTTCAAAAAGAAAATGGCGAGGGGGGGGGGGAGGGCTGGTATACTTGACTGTATCATGCAATTATTCCTATACATTCTACTATGTAAGACAGGGGCTTGCATTTCTACAAAATTTTAACGCAGTTGATATAACTTAATTGGTTCCAACCTAGGCCAATATTATATACCAATACCATGTTGTGCATCTATTTTGCGTAACGTATTGAAAGCCCACACAAAAATGTTGTAGAAGCAGCTAATTCAAAAACTAAAACGTATGCTTACCTCGTTTGCAATATTTTCAAAGCCAGCTTGGTTAAGTTCGTTCAAAGTCATAGCCATTTTGACAGAAATGTAGTAGTTGTATCAACAGAAATTTTCTTTAAAACACAGTAAGTAGTGTTGTTGTATGTTAGCGATCAAATCGTAGTCTGCTCGATCTCGCCGTAAACTCGCGAGTATAATTGCAAAACCTTTCTAATCTCCAGATCGCACCAACCAATCAGAGCGCTCTAAATTGGATTCTAAATTTAGACGGGTATAAAAACGCACTGACTGTACGAGTCAGTCACTCATTTCGTGCGAATCCACCGTGCTGAACAGGTTGCCGGACTGTGGTTGCCAGTAGCAACCAGAAACACAGAGCGCTGGTTTAGGTATGCTAGGAATGCTGCTGATGTAAACAAGGGTATTCACACAGAGAGATACTGGGTTCCGTCCTATCAAAATATTAGTTGTGTAAACACTTCAAATAGGAACTTGAGATTGCGAAATATATGTAAGAGACAAATTCTCTAAAATTATTGTTTTATCTGGTTGCCATTTTCAGTCAAAGAGAGTATATCCTTTAAAATGTTTGTAACATATATTCTTTATCTTTCAGAGTTTACAGAATGTCAAAGAAAAAGGCCAAAGCTTGTCTTGGAGGTTTAATTTAGTTAACGTTTGAGGGTCAGGAAGCCAATTGGCTCATTAACAACCCTATACCAGAATGGTGTAGGGACATGTCTTATGTTGGGAAATGCAGCCCCCCAATTTGAGTTAGTGTATCCTGGTACACTAGTTCAAGAATGGCTCATATCAATCATGTGACAATATTTTTGTCACTTATTTCTTAAATTTATGCAGAATAAGTCCTTGGTTTACCTTCGATATTCAATGATTTATCAGAAAACATTACAAAAATACTTTCGAGAGAAATAAGAGGTTATCTGTAAGATTTAGCAATTTTTTGAAAATAAACTTGGGGCGACTGCCTTCTCCCTTTAAACTATTAAGTATTTAACTTGGATTCATTGCAAGACGGTTAAAATCTGCCCACATTTTACAAGAATCTCAGTGAACAAACCATTCTGTAAAGGTCAGATCAAGAATCATTTCTTCGTGAATCATAATATAAACACAGTGGTATACAACGATCTATTGACAGGATTAACAGAAACATACTTAAGAATGTTGTAAGGTACGTAGGCCTTATTTAATACAGGCCAAAAATCCCGAGTCATCCATTTTTACACCGTTTTCACGAGCGTTGTGTACAAGGCCCTGAGCCAGAGTTGACAAATGGCCGGGGGGGGGGGGGGCCAAGGCCTGAGAAGCGCCATTCGGGGACATAAGGCGTAAGAGCAAAGAAATATGGGTCTGAAGCCCATCCCCGGACTTAGGGTAGGTCTATTTTTCTGACATACTTTTGCTAAAAAAAATTGGCAATTTTCTTGGGCAGCACAGGATATTTCGTGCTAAAACAGCTCACGTACCGTCCCATATGAAAATAAAAATAAAAATAAAAAAAAAAATCATCTGCGCCTATTCTGGGGAGGTGCTCACTGCAGAGACTGCTATGCCAAACGGTGAAATATTTTACACCTTTTGTCCCCGTAGATGTGCTCCATTTCTTTTTTGTTTTCCATAAAGTATAGCTATTTTCATTGAAAACTTTGGGGCGGGAGGGGACAAGACGCCTGGGTTAGGCGCTGCCTGCTGACCGGCTGATGGGAATCGAATGTCTGTGTGTGTGTGGGTAGGTTTTCAACTCAATTACGCTTGGTAGAATGAAATAACAATGGCAGTCCAGAATATTCTTTTCCAACCCATAGGGCAGTGGATACTGATTTTTTTTAAATCATCGCCTCATATATTGGACTGAAAGCACCAGGCCATCATAACATTACGGTATACTAAGCCTTTCATAGCTTTTTCTAGGACATCCCTATAAGATCAATGCAGGGCCGCCCGGACCTGGGTAGGGGAAGTGGGGCTGCTAACTCCAAATAAATTTGCAATTTTATTTTTTTCTTTAAAACATTTTCATTAATTTCGAGGAAAAACAGCCAAATTAACTTGGAAAATGTCAAATGTCAGCCTAATCGTAAAGGTACCACCATGAGATTACCCTCCTATCTTACTAACCCCTCCGACAGCCCTGTTTATGCCACAGCTCGACAGCATGCATTCGTTTTAATCTGGTTGAAGCGACTAGTACCCCGCGCTCTTTCGATAAGGGGCATATACGTATGAGATGCCCCAGATATCAATGTTGATTTCATTAATATTGCGTACCAGTTAAGTAATATTTCAGGCCACCCCTACTCCTCCTTGTGAAATGTCAGTTCAGATGGCCATGCAGTTGCTCTAAGCTGGGGTGGATGTGGGGCAGGGCAGTGGCGGATTTGGTAGAAGGGGATCGATCAGGTTATGCCCTAGGGCCCGCACTCTATGCTCTGCGACCTAACAGGTATCAAATTAACACAACATTATTTACAACGATCAACATTACAATTCTTGCCGAACATATCATGTTTTCAAATTCTAAATATATTTATATTATAAAGACAGGCTTAACTCCATTGAACGTCACTATTACGTCACATCACATATAATTTATTCTGTCTAGTTAAAATAAAATGAAATTATACCAAATGGAAAAAGTTTCAATTGAACCAGCACATAAGATTTAGAGAGCGCCTTTCTACCGACGAAGGGCTCCCGAACCGAATTCAATCCGCCCCTGGGCAGTAGGATGTTTTCCCATTTAAGTTAAGCCCTCTTATTTCCCCAGCAAATCCCCACCAATTTAGCCTAGTCAGGGGTTTTCAAATTTCGACAACTTTTTACTTTTGTTTTTGCTTGAACTGTTAAAATTTATTGCATTAGCCATAGCTTTGTTCAAAACGTTTTGTTTGTCTTAAAATTTGGGGTTTTACATTCGGAATGTCCCGGGGCCACTTTTGTGTGAGTTACGGGCCTCAAGTCGCCCGCTGGCCACCACTACATGATCTAGGGCTTACGCAGTCAACTAGCGCCGTACCCACGGGCCGTGCCAGTGCGTTTGTGGTCTGGTCCCCTCCCATAAGTGGGTCGTAAAAATTAAAAGAGTAACTAAATGAAAGAAGGAGAGATACCGTATATTAGTAGAATGTTTAGCAATGAATAATTATATTTCATTTTAAGTAAAGAAAAAAAAAAACGGTTCAAAGTATTTTTAAGTCTATTCTTCCAAATAGTTGTTTCAATATCACTTCATACGGGACATTTAGAGCGACGTTACACATAGGTGTAGGTAGCTGTTTCTCGACGGGGACAGGGGGCTGAACGTTGTTTAGGACCGCCATCTAAAAAATTGAATGTCTGAGGGGTCCTTAGATGCAATTTGATGCACCACATTAGGCAAATTTGAAGGTAAAAAACGGTGCTGCAAAATATTACATTTTTACTCAGGAAACGGATAAGAGGTTTTCGTCCTTGAATTGAGGAGGGCAGAAGCATAATTCCCCCATTACATTTTTGACGGGGAGGCTTAGTCTCCCAATCCTGTCTGGTGAAAAAGTGTAACATTAAACAGTGTTTATGGTATTTCCTGGTATCTGACAATCAAAACAAGTATACACAAACTTCTTAGGGCTGCTTCGGGGTCATTTCAAGAGAATACCGTAAGTTGTGTCGAAAAGGGAGGGGAGAGGGGTGGAGCCGAAAAACCACCTGGATCCGCGCCTGCCTTCCCCCACACTTTCAAAACCCCGATGCCTCACTTGCCTATGGATAGTACGGTCATTTCAGTTATTTACATCTAGCGTAATAAAACTACTTTCTTGTGTATTTTATAATTTCTGTCTTCTGTTTTTCTGGCTTCAGACCAGGCCAGGTCCAGACAGGGTACTGAAGGGGGCGAAATGGCTTCCACGGGGGCAAAAAAAAAAATCAGGGAGGGGGGAAAAAGTGTAAAAAGTTATTAAGCTAATGGCAACTTGAAACTTCTCTAGGGGCGAAAAATTTTCAGGGGATTTCCCATTTGCCCTCTTGCCCCCCGTCCCCCTTGCCACCCCCTGGCTGCGGACCTGCTTCAGACTGTCTTCTGTCGTTTTTCATTATGACTTGATGTTTCCACTCTAACAAGTTTTACTTGTAAGATGTAACTTTGCATAGTACTTCAAAACCCACAGCTACGGTCATGTAAGCAGAAAGATGTCGAGTAAGGATGGGGCCCTCTCGGATACTAATTCTGGATCTGTTAAAAATGATACCGTACCAAGATTTGGCGACGCCACATAGGGGCACAAGGTATACGGAACTCGACGTACTATGTACAGTATTTACAAGAAGCCCCAGTAACTGTTGCGATATCTTCCGCAACCTTTTACGATACAGGGTCATTCATTTCCAAATAAAAAGTTCATCCAATATTTAGTCTAACTGGTTCTTTTGAAATTTCCAATGTTGCGGTTTGCTTCCCCATACCAACGATACAACGCTCGCTATTCAAGATGAAATCGTCAGGATTTTAAAGGTCCCTCGTCATGGGTCTTGTATTGTAAAGAAACTGCACTTTCAGACAGATTGACAGCCTATTCATCCTATACACAATGCGCACACAATTATCTTAGAAGAAAAGGCCAACAAAAGTTGTAGGCACCAGACCATTACGAGGTTTACCGCACTGTAAGTCTATAGTGTAGGGACCAGAGAAACGGTCGATATAAAATGGCATTTAGGACTACTGATTTCGAAGAAATGATGGGATTAAAATGGTGGTCTATATGTGACCGTAGCTACAGGAGTTAAAGGATTAGAGGGGTCTTGTCTGAAGGAAAAAGACATTAGTTAAAGATATTCTTTCAGTGAATCTGATTGAGGCGGTAGCGTGAAAAAGCAATTATATAATGCAGACTGGTTCAAGTTCAATGAATAGGATAGAGAGAGAAAACAGGTGTACGATATAGTGGAAAATAGAGTTACCGGAGACATTGAGAATTAACCGAAGAGAAAGGACTATTCTTGTTATTGTAAACGACATTTGATTCGATGAACTATCTCTCCGTTTGAATAGTGTGATAAAACTGAGTGGAAGATTTTACAAACAGGGGTTTTACAAAACTGTCAACAAACATGGTCAAATTATTCAATTTTCTTCTCAGTCAAGAGCGTATATGGCGGAATGCGAGAGGAGTGGGAGGGGGGGGGGGTAGTCGTCTGCTCTCCTTCCACATCGGAATAGAGAGAAAAAGTTAACGGAAAGTTAATAAGATCTCGGTAATTTATAAAACAGAAGAAAGAATTCTTCAGTTGAATTTCAGTTAGCACTTCGCAAATAGGTTCCGGTTTCAGTTGGGAATATAAGGAAGTTGTCACAAGCGGTCAAGATCAAGGTTTTGGTATACCTGTCGGCAAACATCGGTTTACCAATCTAAATGTTCATGAAAACAACTTAAATGATACGTATTTATGATATAGGCCAACTAGGAAACGCTGAACTGTTCGTATATGTGACTATCTTGTGTGTGAAAGCAATACACCCGGTCAAAGGTCACACGACGCATGAGACTATTCACGTCAACAATATGCCACATTTTACGTCGGTTACAATTGATTCGAATAAATACATTCACCGTCTCTATGTGTCGATCATAATATTTGTACAGGTTGACAGGAAATAGGAAATTAAAAAGGAAAAAATTGTACAATATCGCTTTATATAATAAAGCTGTAGGGTGACAGAATTGGTGTTTTGAAATCAGTGTCCGCGATACCAAATTTCTTACGGTTGAAAACGGTGAAAAGTAGTAACATTAAAACAATTTAGCATAAGGCATATGACAACGCAATGAGAGTAATTCTTTAAATTGAGTAATTTGATTAAATTAAAATTATTTGAAATTATTTATGGGTTACAAAATACGTGAGTTTAAGGTCTTAACGATGGTGAGAGGTTTTGCCCATGCATATCCAACATGGCAGGGCCTTGGTATAGCTTTATAAAGCCTTAAATTTTAATGTTTCTAGCAGTAACGACATTGATATTTTTCAGTAGGCTCAATCACGTGACATGCTATACCATAAATTCCGGCACAACTTACGTTTCTTAAGCCGCTGACGGCTCGCCATAGGGGCAAGGGGGGGGGGTGTAGCCAACCCCACCCCTCAAAAATATTTGCAAAGCATGGTCGTTTACCTAAAAAATATTGATAACATGTAAATGGTTAAAATACAAAATAGTCACAATATTCCTATTGTACCGTACGGAGCAGACCATGGATATTGCCGAAGGGGGGGGGACGTCCGAGACTCCTTGAATACTTATATGGTTTTCGCCTCCCCCCCCCCCCAAAAAAACAAAATTTCTCAGAGTCGCTATCATTGTCTAAAGCAAAATAACTATTTGCTCACGTTAGGTGTATAAGACAGTATAACGTGTACTAGTGTAAACTAATTAAGAGGGGATATGTGGGTTAAGTCAACACTTTTGTTCATTCAAAACAAGTAGTATAATATATAGCAATGTTACTCAAGTTTGTCGGAATTTAGACCATGAATTTATACTAAAAATTGGGCAAGTCATCTGTATATGCAGACTAATGAGTCATAAGAACTGGAATTAGATAGTTCATCGGACAGAAGCAGGCTTTATGTTTATAGCAGGTGGAGGAAGACGAAGTTTACTTAGTTAGGTGACTAAATTATGTTTTTTTTTTAATTGAAGGAGGGCAGAACTTTACGATAGTTGCGATAATTTCAACTATCAGGGACTAGGAAATTGGGAAAGTTTTTACTTCAACCAAGAACCAGGGAGGTATCGTTATTAGAAATTGCCCCACTGTTCCTTAGCCATTTCAGTGTTCGCGCCTAGTGGGGACAGGGCGAGTCCCCCATTTGGACAGGCTGCCCACCGATTACCTCGTAGACACTTCTCAATTTCGTCTGGAATTTTGAATGTATACGATAAGGTGCATTATTCCATACTGCTACCAGTCGCCCCACGGTTCACTTCATTTGCTCTCAAGGAGGTCGGATGTTTAGATTAAACCCACAAACTTCAAATGTTCTTCAAAACCCCCGAATTTCCAAACTGTCTTCACTATACTGACCCAAATTTTTCAAAATCTCTCTAGTATAAATTCAAAATTTCAAATTTTCTTCAGTAGAAGCCCCAAATTTGCTTTCGCACGAAAAATGATGCATACACTCTAGACATCACGTCGACTTTGTCGGACCTCCCGGAGCTGGCCCCTGGGGAGCTTGTCTCTCCGTAGGACAAATCATATGTCCACCCCTGAGCTGCAATTTACACATAGGCTCATAAGAAAGGGAGGAGCTATAGGGACAACAGCACCCCTTCCACATTCGGACAGAATATTTACTGGCCTGGTGGCCTACCTATATGCTATTTCAGGGAAAACTTGTGACATGCTGCATTAAAGTTTGAACAAAATATTCAGACCCAATTAAAAAGTAGATCCTTACCCTCATGGGAATTATCATAAACATATGGGTACACTTTCAGGGAGGAAGGGTCAAGCACTTTGCCAGCAATTTCAATGTAAGTTTGCCCGACTTAAAAGGCACCCGGTACTACATTGCGCCCGAAAATAGCAAATATTCGGGCGCAATTGACAGCTTGAGCGGCTGCAGACCCTGCGGCTCGTAAGAGGCCTACATACGTCTTTTCCTCAGAAACATATTTCCCCAAGACATTGAAGGAAAAAAAAACATTCCTTTAATGACCAAGCAGTTTAATCAGGGGCAGCCTGTACCAAGCACTTCTGTGATGCTGATAAAGACTAAATCCAGTAGCTGAGACTCGAAAAATTGCAGTCGTTACTTCACGTGGGTAAACAAGTTGTAATTTGCTTAAACCCGTTCACGTGGATCGCAAATCATTGTCCAATGTCCATAATTGAATGACTCAACAACGGTTTGATAAAATGAGTATGACCCGAATTCTTTGGTCAGCTGTGAGACTTTGTTGAACCTCGTAAACACATGTCCTACTAGAATAGTTGAAACTCATATTTTTTAATTTTCATTTAGTAAAGAGAAACTGGGTTATTCTTTGAGAGCACCGGTAGAGTTAAAATAAACTCATTTTGGTGAAACTTTTATGACAAATATACCAAACAATTTCGATCTGAAACCTGTCATTCAAATGACGTTTAAGAGGAAATTGAACACCGGAAAACGCATTTATTTGACTGTAATTGTGTCATAATGAACCAGTCAATTGTAGTAATCAGGGTGAACGGATTGAAGTCGCATTCGAAGAATATGTGCAGTAATTTATTATTTTTCGGCTTGCAAATGTTGACTCTTATTGTCGCGATTTCCTCTAGAGACAATGTTAATTAAAATAAAAGTTTAGTTACCCCAACCACAAAAAGAGTATCTCGTAATCACAATTCATGTATGTCTCTCATCAATCGCGTGACAATGTTTGTAATACTGAACTGTTAAATCACGCAAAAAGTGGCTGAATTATTGGCGGGTGCAGGGGGCTCTTTCCCCGTGATATTCCCAGACCGTGAAACAGGGGCGTAGCTAGGATGAAATTTTTAGGGGGGCCAAATCTGGGGTCACGGCATTGATCCCCGCCCTGGGAAGGGGTCTAAGGACACGGGTTCCCCCTCCTCTTTGAGAAACTTTCGAATGGTAAGATGTCCTTGGATACAATCTAGTGCTATATTTTTCATCGTTTTAACTGACTGAATGGGTTACAGCCCACGAGACCGAAAATCAAATAGGGTTCACGAGACCGAAGGTCCGCTAGACCGAAAATCAAATGGAGTTCACGAGACCGAAGGTGAGCTAGACCGAAAATGAAACCGATGCAATCTAGTGCTATACTTTCATCGTTTTAACTGACTGAATGGGTTACAGCCCACGAGACCGAAGGTCCGCTAGACCGAAATTCAAATAGGGTTCACGAGACCGAAGGTGATCTAGACCGAAAATGAAATAGATGCAATCTAGTGCTATACTTTCATCGTTTTAACTGACTGAATGGGTTACAGCCCACGAGACCGAAGGTCCGCTAGACCGAAATTCAAATAGGGTTCACGAGACCGAAGGTCTGCTAGACCGAAAATGAAATAGGGTTCGCCAGACCGAAAGCCCGCAAGGCCGAAATTATAAGCCCACTCGCGAAACCGGAACTATTAGAGATATATGTGCGTGCACAGCTGTGTAACCAGAGTTCAGCTGAGAGGCCCCATTCCTTTTTGTTAACGATGCTCCGGGAGAGGTCGAAGAAGAGGGCGTCTAACGGGAGGGTTCTCCCCTCCCCCTTTTAGATGATTTTTAAATAACTATGTGAGCGGGTGCAATCTTTGGAAGTAAAATTAAGGTTTATTTAGTCACCCCAAACTTATTTAAAACAACAGATGAATGTCACAAATTTCCCCTTCTTTGTCTTCCAAATATCTGTCATGATACTTTAGGACATGAATATTGCATATTCAAGGTAAACCAAACAGTTGTTCCTCATAAAATCCACAATTAAGTGAGTCACATGATTCTCAAGAGCCATTCATGTAAAAGGATAGTCTACTACACTGATACTTTCTGGGGTGACTGCATTTTCCCTTTAAGTTCATGTTTTTTTTTATCAAGGAGTAATATTGCTACTTAACATACTTGTTAATATCAGACCTTTTACGCAAGTGATAATTATTATGTAGGTATGTGGTAACCTGGTAACTATTCCGTGCAGTGGCTGTCGGTTGCAGATGTTTACCTTTACCGAATTACGAGGAGAGGGACGCTTAATGGTAGGTTAGATAGTGTTTTACGTCAAAACTTCCAAACATCTGGTTTGCCAATAGCGGCGCTCATGGCCTTTTTCCAGGTGTGGGGCCCAGCTGGATTGTTTTCCCTACACCCTGCGTATGCGGAACATCCGTTTAAGGATCCACTTCTAAGTCTCTGGTTACGGAACCCGGGCGGGGGCGGGCCTCCCGAACTGCTTAGCATATATAAAGAGAATTAGGAATTTATGTGGGCCCAAAGCAGTAGGCCTACAGACCATTCCTGGGGGTTGAGACGCTCCCTACTTGTCGATGAATACGAGTAAAGCCAGGGTCACATACATGCGATTCAACTTTCAACTAAACTAGTGCAATCTGAGTGACCGTTTACACTGATGGATGCAAAATATCAACTACAAAATCAATTCACCTATTCAAGACAACGACGGTTTCGGTCTCACGAACCCTTTTCACATTTTCGGCAGTAGCGGACCTTCTCTCATTTTCGGCCTCGTGAACCTTTTCACATTTTATGTCTCGTGAAGCCTATTTCATTTTCGGTCACGGTCTCGCGGACCTTCAGTCTCGTGGGATACCCCCAGTGAAGGTTCAAAATTTTTTTGTTGATTTCATACTTGCGCAAAATGTGTTTTTTCACATTTATTTTTGCTTAATTCAAACATGTTGGGTAGCCTCCAGGCCCTTGTAGCTACACGCCTGCCGGGTGAAAAAGTTAAAGAAATGGAATGTGACCAGAAAAATCAGTATAATGGATAAATTATGCAATAAATTATTGGAGTGAAACATAAAAAATGAAATTCAAAACTTGCAAGATATGTAGCATCAAAAAAAAAAAAAAAATCTGTATAGGTTCCCGGGTTCAAAAAAAAAAAAAAAAAAAAACCCAGAAAGACCAGACGTAGGACGGTGGTCTAAAGCAACCCCCTCTCCCTACCCTAACCCCTCTCGGCTAAGTAAAATTTCTCTTGTTGTTAGGCCTACACTTTAGCTGCACTTGAATACATTTGTTATTGCATGTCGGGAGAGAACCGATTCTTTGAGCAGATTCCTCACAGTTTTCATCACTGCCACATTTCGGTCCAGTGGGCTTTTATGGTCAGACGGGACTAAAGGAATTAAAAAGGGTTGACATTTAGTGTCCCGGGGTTCCAGATTTTGAATCGGGTCAATCTAAAATGGGGCTTTCTAAACCATGACCGGTCTTTCAATTTTAGCGGTGAGCAAAACCAAACTAAAACTCGTTGAATTGAAAGCCACTGTGGATTTCTCATAGAGGGATAAGATATCCTGCGCAGCAGACAAAAGGGGTCATTCACTCATTCGTTCATGGCTTCACAACATTTTTCACTGATTGAAGACGCTAGTAGGCCAGCTGTACAAATTAAAACAAATTTCCGGGGAAATCATTTTGGTGATTTAGTATGACTAGATATCTTGTAAATTATAGCTTTATTGTTTTAATGTTTACATAGCATAGCTCGTTTTTGCTTTGCTAGCAGTAAACAGTGGACATGGTTCACACGCCGTTATTTGAGTTAACATGTGCAAATTAAACCAATGAAGAATTTTAACTTACACTAACCCTGACTAAGCAAATTTCTTAAAGGGGTAATTTCCATGTTTGTTAAGTTCAATATCCGGAGTTAGTTCGTATCTAGTCCCTTAAGTCAGGTTAAAAAGTGGAATAACCTTAAGATGAATATATAGCGAACATAAAAACATGAAAAAAATCTTTAGACATATTTTAAAATTCCATGGTGGGAGGATGTTTCCACAGTAGTTTAATGTTTGTATAGTGAAATGAAATTTTGCATATTTTTATAACTTCCGTTGGAATGTTCGTTACAAAACTTCAGAGGCGGATCTTTCAATTTTTTCAAATGGGGAGGGGCAATTCTTAGAAGCAGCGTGAGATGGGGCCAAAGCTGTCCTCAGTCCCAGTTAAGCCTGGAACCGAAGGAACGATGAAATTTGACATATGCCCTGTATTACAGGAAATCGCCGCACTCTGGAATACAAGTTTGTCGCTACCTTTTTGACACCTACTTGGAAGGGTGCTAGCATGCCCTTCTACCTGCAGACCTGACCGTAAATCCCCGGCCATTGCGCAGCTCTGAATATTGGTGCACATTGGTGAATATTACATTTCTGTTTTAACTACTTTTACCCGAGGAATGGATCCCCTTTGCTTATTAATTTACTTTATGGAGTAATTAAAATAACACATTATATTATTATAATAATTATATATAATAATATAATATAATATAATAAATTATATATTATTATAATAAAATTAACACATATGCTAATTCACATGTGGTTCGCTATTGATCACGTGAGCACGTAATTGTCTCTAAATTTTTACATTCATGCAAAATAATTTATTGCTTTACCTTTAATCAGGGAGCTGTTAGGGACATAAATAAGCAAAAGGGATGTAGTAAAGACTTTGCCGACAGATAATTATCCGAGACATAGATCTGAAGGCGGTGAGGCTTGCCCTTGTCGCTTGTTATCTATAGAATCATCATGATTATGATGAATTTGGCTTTGTGGCGATATGGCTATGTGGCGATGGTTTGTGGCATTTATTCCCCGAAATGCAGAGCCGATTCTACGAACAGTTCGGGACATGAAACCATTGATCTGTTTAATATGCATACCTTCACGTTTCATTATTTGACTGAAAACAGTTCATTATGAAAGCATCATGCCAGTCTGCCGCGCGTCGTAGCTTGGGAAAATCGGGGGAGGGGGCAGTTTATGACACTAGCAAAACGAAACAACTGGCGTGCCTACAGATAGATGACACCTGGTAGGTCCCTTCTTTTTCACAGGTTTGCAAGAAAATATTCGGTCGAAATGTCTCTCAGAGGGCAGGGGGGGGGGGACACATTTCAAACATAAACAATCTTTACTTTGAATTCTACCACCTCTAGCCATCCGTTATTGAGAATCCTGCATTCTGATTGGTTAAACACTGACCTGTTATTCCAC
>WURT03669368.1:0-16060 GCA_009936505.3 Holothuria glaberrima | reverse complement strand
CACTTGCAAGATTGCTCTCCTCTCATTCTACTTTTGAACTTGGTGTAAAGTTTGTAAAGCCAAACCGGATCGTACTTCTTCAAGGAACAGAATATTTGGTTACAAGAATTGTTGTTGCTATGGTTGTCTATTTAGTTATTATTTGTTTGCTATGTATTAAACATATTTGTTTGTTTGGGTACTTAAATAAAAACCTGCCTCTGAAAGGATGTATGAATGAAGTAAAGACAGCAGAAGTAGATTTTCATAGTGTAGAAATCTACCAAGTGACCAAAAAAATCATCCATTTTTGAGCTAAATGAAGAATTTTGATAACTTGTTTTACACAGTATCTTTAAACCAGTGTTATTCATTTTACATTAGGGTGTAAACTATTCTTTGAAAGCATGCTTGAAACTTTTTGCAGTAAATGGATGGACAGTATTTTACAACACAAGTCAGAGAAGCAGAAATGCAAAAGACATGAAAGCATTTGCAACTTAAAAGTATATTTGTTGGTTTGGAAATCTTGTTGTAAGCCTCCCTTTAATGGCTTGGTCATCCTAATTTATATTGGTTTTACCCCCATATACACTAATACAGCATGCCTCACTGTGGAGTAACTGTAAGATTATATCTGTTGTATCGTAACCCCCCCTCCCCCTCCTCCCAACCCCAAATCATGAGCATGTTTTTTTCCTTTAAATTCAAACTGTAAATTCTTTCACCAGTTTGTCATACCTTCATTGATGTATTGTCTGAAATATCATCTCATGTAACAGCTCTCCTTTGTAAACATGCAGAAAGCAGTTCTCAAAAACCCAAACTGCATTATGTAGCTTGAAGACATGGTTTTCTCTCCTATTAACATCTCATTAACACTCCTTCATTTTGTCTATGAAGTACCCCACCAAAGGAGATATTGCAGTATCGCAGACATTCGTTGTTTCCGTATGTATGGTTTAAAGAATCCAACATTTTCCATTAACCTTAAATAAGTCATGGTAATCATTGCACTTGATCAATTATCTGTCTTATTTTTTTTCGTGGGCATTTTCATCTTTCATGTAATTTCCATTAGTACTAATCCGCATCACAGGAATATCAATAATCATGCTTGCAGCATTTTTGACCCAAAATTCAGAAAAACTTGTATTTGATTTGAAGTTTCAGTGTTGGTTCAAGAAAAAAAAAGCGAGAGAAAATGAGTTATGCATAAAGAAGAGGATATCATGTAATCCTGGTTGCTTAATTTTTATGGTCAGAAACAAAAATGCTAATTTGACAGCGACGGCTGCTTCATACTCAAAACATATTGCTGCTATTATATATACAGGAGCCTTGTAGGGCTTGTGTTCACCCTGTAACTGGACAACTTCCCCTTACAATCTCTACCCAGTTATCAACCAATGCCCACTGCAGACAGTTTCCCCCGGGGCAATTTCCACTTATGACAATACCCCTCACACAACTTTCCCCAACAGAAGATTTGGAACTGTCCAGGGTGGGAATTGTCTGTTGGTAGTCATGCAGAGGCTATTGAGCAGGTTGGGATTTTCCATGGGAAACTGTACAAGAACTTTTTACCCAAAATAAAATGAGTTCATATTTAATATCAGTGGTAGTATATTATGAAGAATAAACAGGCCATTAGACTTTTTAAAGGGCATCTGTAGCTTTAAATAATGAAAGGAGATTGAGAACGGATAAAGTGATAAAGAGATGAATACTAAGAATAAGGAGAGAAAGAAAGAGCTGAATTTGCTTTTCGCTAGATATTTCATTAGTCATTCAGTTGGTTATCTGTGAAAATTTAGGCATTGCCTGCTTTAAGAGACATTGACAAAGGAATGGTAGTAGTTTAACATATAAAATGAAGTATTCATGAGGTTGACTTGGTGTTAGTTCAATTTGTTGGGAATGTAAGATTGAGGATGAGCATTCACTTTGACATTTCACCAGTTGTAGTGACGAGATGGCATGCATGAGTGGTTTGGAAGTAATTATAAACCTCCCCTGACCCTTGTGTCTATTTTGCATTTTATTAGTTGCTGAATGTCCAGCCACATTGGTTTGTTTTACAAGTCAGTATCGTTGTTTTGTATCATGAGTTGATAGGACTTTTGGCTAAAATTTCTATGCTCTTGTGGTAGCTAAAATATAAAGGCACAGGTTGCTGTTTCACTCAGCCCTAGTTGAAGGTTATCCTGGCAACATTGGTGATTAGGTTAGGGCATTTTTGCAGAATGTGCACTGGACAATGAAATCAGATTGGAATCTTTAGTGAGTCTAAAAACAATAATAGTGGGAAGAGCTGCCAAATTTCAGGGTAAAGTTTTGAAAATTTTCATTGCATTATGTGTAACTTAAGAATTCAGGGTAGCTAGAAAGAAGAATTACATGAATAAGAGTATATTGTCATTGTGGGATCCTAGTGGCTATTGTATTATTCCCACAATGAAGCATTGTAATAGGAATAATGGAATGTTACAAGCAGGTTCACTGCAACTGTAAAATCTTCAAAATTGTAGAAAAATAACTAAATCCAATGTCAGTCTGGTCTTCAACAATGCACTTGGCACCCAGATTTTTTTTGTTAGTTTGAAGAAGTGGATGCATTCTCATTACCAATCATAAATAGCAAATGCCATGAAGTGACATTTAACTGGTATGGATGCTTCCAGGTTAGTTAAGTAGACCTTTGCAATCAGGAATTTATGGGTGAGTTCAAGTGCCATCTTTGAGGGGACTAAAGAGGTCCACTGATTACAGAATCATGAATTCGACTCATTCCTGTTTTTGTCTGGCAGAATCAACCTCTAAAAAATTTGCTCCCCTATTAGCCCTCCCCAAGGAAAGTGATAAGTGTGCCTGGCTCTTACAAAATCCTGGTTGCATCCATGCATTTGTTCAAATTTTGGGTGCATGCTAGTATAAAATGTTTTCATGGCAGTGAATGGTTCATTCAGGTCACAGGTCAAAAATACATGGTAAATGCCCTTAATTGATCTAATCTTTGGGCCAGGTTATAATGGGTTGCATTTTGACTGATTTTATTATTCACTGCACGTTCAGTTTAATTGGGTAGTGTCCTTATGCATTTTAGAGAGAGTGGTTCAGGGTATCAGACCTGATAGATCTTCTTTTCATTCAAATTATTAAAGCAAATTTCTCACTGAAGGTTTGCTTTAGGGAAAGTTAGCTTGTCGAGTTGATTTACTGACTGGTTTTTGTTTTTTTGTTTAATTGTGTGTAAATCGTAGTTTGATATCGGTGAATGGTTTCTTACGGGAGAACTCTGAAATTATTTAATATGTGTGTCAACTTTACCAATTGTCTGATGATGATGATGGTGGTTTTATATAAGAAAGAAATTTTATATCATTTTAGCAATTTGGGAATAACCAGGCAACTTCTAATTTTGATACAAAGTACCTGGCATTATCTTACAACTTGTTAAATCAAAACTTGAAGATAGTATTTAAATTGATGAGGGATCAGTTTTCCTTGCTTTGTTCATAAAACACTGTTCATGAACTCATTTCACATGTTTTTATCTTGCATTCATGTTGTAACATGAAACAACAGGGTATACCTGAAGTCTTGACACTGCAGTGTCATCATGCCGAATGTCGTACATCATTTGCACTTTGAATGATGTTAAAAAGGCTACTTGTCACGTAAAAATGACACCTGGCTCTGCCAAAATCTGCAAGACCAGAAATCATGGATTTGTCTGGCACTTTTCTAAGCTCACTTAATTGGAATTCTTAGCCCTGAAAAGTAATAAGCATCATGATACTAAACGGGATCCATCATTAATAACGCTTTCTTGTAAATTAAAACATATTCATAATGTGTAGCTGTGAAGGTTTTCTCTTTAATCTGTCTTATTTATTCGTCTTAATTCCTGGAAAAAAGTGTTGCACCCAAGGAGCCACTGTTGTACCGCAGACATTCTTTATTCCCGTATGTATATAGTTTAATGATCCAACATTTTCCTTTGAAACGTCACTTGTCAGTCATGGTAACTCATCGCACCAAGAATCCGTTACTCACATCTCCTGTGACTCTCATCATTACTAACACATCATTCAAATGTCCATAAACATGCTTCTAGAATCTTAACACAATAAAAGGTGTGGTCACTTTTTGTGAGGAAGTAAGCAGTAGAATAGACAAAAGGATATGCTAATGAGCCTAGCGACATTGTGGTAGAGGAAAATAAATTTGAATGCGTAGAATGTTATATCAGGAGAAAAGAATTCAAAGTCGCAGATACCTACAGTATGAATGTATAGAAATATTAACCAAACATTGTAATGAATGGTTTGTCCCAGTGCTAGTTAGTCTTATTGTACCAAAAAAGTCCATGTTGCTAATAGTTGCCAGGCCTCATTTCTACAAAGAAATTTTGTTTCTTCATGATTATCTTCGTAATATTTACAGTTTGTGGAATGTTCTTCTCCTGTGCTTGAAGATTTTAGGAGGTTGAATACATTTCACTGAAATAAAGGCATGTAGGCAGTGTAACCTTTATGCTGCACAATGCACAACCCCATCAGCACTCGGACTAGACTCTCAGTAGTAGCATTACAGGACTCGACAAATACATAAGTTCACTAGCCTGGTGCGAGCTCAAACCACACATGTGCAGTAGTGACAGTTAATGAAAATCCCCCTCGGCTAGTTCAAAATGCTGTATAGCTGTATAGTTATATTGTAGTCTATTCCTTTGCAGGCTGGTGCAAATGTCCTTTGGGCTAGTGGAATTAGTTTGTCAGACCAAGGGCTAGTAGTAAAGCTTCAGAAATTTCGAGCCCCATAGCATTACCCCTGAAAAAAAGGAATAAATTTTAAACATATTTGTTTCATTACAGCCTTCCCTCCCAAAGCCATATAACCTCCATGGGCTTCCAGCCTTGCACAAAATGCAGCATTTCTCTAAAACTATCGATTGCTTCAAACTTGTCTTATAAAAGTGTTTTTAGGTTTCAATAGTTCTTAGTTTCAAGTCTGAATGGAAGGCATGACCTTAGAGAGGATGGATGGCATCAGTCCTACCATCATTTCATCTCAAAGAGTCTTGTAACATATGTCATTATAGGCACAAGATAGTGTAGTGAGGTTTGTGCATTTGGAAGCATATAGTTTGTGATAGTTTAATTGGGATGCATCAAATTGGAATCACCATGGATACCATTCATTGATATCATTCATGGAACTTCACTACAGAGCACTTTTTTAAGTTTTGTCAAGTTTTGGTGATTTTTTGATGTAACACCAAAGGATGTTGGTGTAGGCTGGTGCAAAATACAGTGCGTGCTACATTTTATTGAGATCTTGTTCCCTGTAAATGCTAGCCAAAGTGCATACATTTTTGCCATGGGGAGTAAGTTGTCAGTGGTGGGATGGGAATTTTAAGTTACAGCTCAAAATAAAAGGACAGAGGAACACTTTGGTAACATTTGATTGGACAGACATTCATTCTTGGGAAAAAGCATGCTTGATTTCAACAGAACAATTGGGTTTATACATGATATATTGATGGGGATAATGCATATTTAAAGTAGGTGACTGCATTTATCATTAAGAAGATACTTTAAGAATTGGCCAGAGAGGTTACATCCATTTAGTCCTACTGCGGAGCTGTCATATGAACTGATGATGAGCTGTGGAACCATTGGGTTGTAGGATCAATGGGTTGCTTCACCGTAGGACCAACAGGATGTGGGGTCAATTGGTTGCTTCACTGTGGGACCAATGATTTGTAGTCAGTGCTATGAATCACGGTAGGATGCATGGGTTGAAGGGGTCAATGGATAGCTTCACTATAGGAGCAGTGGACTTATAAGGTTCAATGGGTTGTTTTACTGTAGGACAAATGGGCTGAATGGTCAGTGCTACAGTATGCTTAACTGTAGAACAGAAGTGCAGAAGGATTGGTGGGTTGCTTCACCATAGGACAGAGGGACTTTAGGACAAATGGGTTGCTTCACTATAGGACCAGGCGGACTGAAAGATCAAGGGGTTGCTTCATTGTAGGACAAATGGGTTGAAGTATGAATGGGTTGTAGGACTATAGGACATTTACCACCTGACTTACTGACTTGCATTCTGTATAAGTAGTTGTCCATCGTGAGTTTGCTAAATGGGAGTAATTGTACTAAGTATAGCAGTTGAAATTGAAGGGCAGTTGCCGTCATTCCAGTGTGAATTTTAATACCAGGATATGCTGAAATGTGTGGTTCTATTAAGTCATGTGATTATATCTTTTTAATGTATAGTTTACTTTATATAAGATAACGACTTGTTTTACATATGATTGACAGTACTTCTTTCAAGAAACATCACTATAGATATGCTCATGGTAAATATGAGATAATCTGATAGGGTTGATTTTTGTTTCAGAGTGAGATCAGATGACCGCTTATGCCCTTTAAGTATTTTTTTGTTATTTGCAATTACATTATTTCAGCAGTATTTCAGGGAAACAATGTGTTTGCAATACATGAAAATCTGATGCCCCTAAAGCCATGGTTATAGGTGTAGAATCATGGACAATTCCAAGTAAGTTGGTAACTTTATTTTCAATTGAAATAAGGTTATCACAAAAAGAAAACAGCTTTGTGATTTATGAATAATTTGATCAGCCCAACTTTTGTAATTTCAACTGACGTAGCATTCATATCTCTTGGCATGGGTAATGTTTTTGGTAAAAAGAGCTGTATCCAGAGTGCATTGGTGGTGAGACTGAATAGTTAGGTGTTGAAAAATCTATTTTTTTTCTCGTCATGTTGATGGAATGTAAATACAACATTTCCTTTAAAGGGGATATACCATCCTCCCAAACCAGGGAGTTGCTAACACCTCTCTGCCCAAACATATTTAGGATTAGCCTAGAATTCTAAATACAGATGATAACTGCACTTTGATTGACATTCATTCAAACAATACAGTTTCTCTCTGGTAGGTCAACAAAGACTTGTACAATCAGTTGTGTTCCCAATTAAGCTCACACAAACTGTGTTTGACAAGATCATTGTGAGTAATTTAAGCTCAGTGCAGGCTACTGTGTCTCTGTCATAGAGGTACTAGATAGGAGGTTTGGTTTAAAATGGAGGAGGACATAGAACTTAGTAGGGAGAATTGTTACTGTCTGGGGTGAGAATAGAGAGCCTTTAACCAAGTACAAATAATGAACATGCTGGTGATGGGTAAAAACACTTGCGGCAGTTGTTGCATGAACTGTGATTACCACAGTGTTCATGAATAGTTCATTGCCAGATTTTTAAAAAGATTCCCATGGAATCATTGCATTATGTGTTGCCTGCAGAATGTGGTAAGTACTGCCATATAATGTGTTCTCAGCTTGGTTACATTTTATCATCATTTGGTGAGCCCCATTGACATTGAAAAGCTTTCCCATGGGGAGAGGGGAAGACAACTCAAGGGTCCTAGGGCCCTTTTCAACCATTCCTGGGCCTACCTCAACCTCTTGATGGCCCTGCATTATCCATATAAAGTATTATGGCAAGATACCTGATTTTTTGCCCCTGTATTGATATTCTCTAACCCTAAATAGATTTACACATAATCACTTGGAAAGGTCCATGGGTCATTCACAAATATGCCATATTAATGGTCACACTTTGATCAACATTTCTTTTGTTATGTAAAAAAAATCAGTTGGTTTCACATTCTGTGTGTTTGTTATGTCTTATTCACCTGTTTAAAAAATCCAGCAGTGTGGGTTTTTTGCCTAGTTGCATTTTAAGTTACCTCATCATATTTTAATCACATCAAGTTGATAATTTTTTTAATTTGGCAAAGCTTGTTGGGTTTTGTTTTATAATACTATCCATCTAAGAGTCTGCTGAAACACTGAGCTAGGCCATGTTTCACATAGACTAATGCTCAATCTTAATTGTCATTGATTACCGACTACTGTAAAGTAAATTAAAGTTAAGACTTGATGTTATGTCTTCATGATATGGGGCCTTGTACATACAAAATTTCCCACATTGATATTAAAAAATGAAAACTTTTTTGAAATAACATTTTTACAACACTGTAAGTAGGAATAAGTTTTCCTTGAAAGGTTAGACCATCTTGAAAATTAAATTTGTCCCATGTTGATATTGAAACAGGAAAATTTATTTGAAACTACATTGTACAATACTTGATGTAGGAAAAGTTTCCTTTAAAGGTTAGGCCATCTTAGAAAATTCAATTTACAAGTTGTCACCAGTACTTTTCTTCACATGTGTATTTGTTGACTTGATCAAGCATTCATGTTATTTATCCTATAGATTTGTAAACCCAAAATCATTACAACCATGGACATTTAATAATTTAGCCATAAGGTTATAAAATTATCATGAAATTTTGAGTCCTCAATGTTGAGAAACCCTGAGACTGTGTTTCAAAATGGGTTTAGAGTGAGTGTTTCATACCCTTAAAGAGGGGTGGTATTAGTGTTGATTTGTTGCAAGAATTAGTCCTCTCTTGGTCATCATCATTTGTAATTGCGTACATAATGGATCTACACTTGTTAAGTTTTCTTTAAATATTTTATTTGATGTGGAATTTTTTGCAAGCTTGGACAGTTTTAGATAAATTAGTATGTTCAATGGAGTAAAAAAAAACATTCTGGAAATTGAAAGATGGTATTCAGTTTTGCCTTACATGAAATTTTGGTGAGAACTTTGTATATGGATTGATCTTTCAATCCCCCACTCCCTTCCTACCCTTTCCTCCCCCCCCCCCTCGATAAAAAGCAAAAGTAGGTGATACTGTTTTTGCATCAACATGTACCGGTTACCTTTTTACCAGGCCCAGTATATCAAGTCGGTCATCTGGCAGCCAGTTGAAGGACAAAGTAGCCAGCAGTCCGGTCAAGACACCAAATACCAAATCACATCGAAACAGTAAGGATATGTCCAATGAAGATATACCCAGCATTGCTACCAGTACTCCTAAAGATCACAAACCTATTATACTTGATGAAAAGGTATTTTTATAACTCTAACTTCTTTGATAATTTCTGCTCATGTTTAGATTATTGCTGTCTGCCTCTTTTTCACAAACTTACCTCTTGAAGTAAGTTCCATTTGAAGAAATACTTGTCGAAGCTCCATACTGATGTTGTTCTGTCATTAGTCAGCCTGTTTGTGGAAAATTCAGTTTGGGCTGTAAAAACCAGGTGGTTGAGGGGCCACTCCCCCAACCCCCTCCCATGTTATTTGCAATTTAAAATTTTTCTTCCAGCAATTATTATTATTATTGGTTTTGTTTGTCCAAAATCCAATCCCAGTTCCAGGAGCAGACAAGCCTCTCGTGTCTGACCTTTGACCCTGTTAATGAGCCATCTGCATAGAAGATGTGATAGATATCATGACAGTCCAAGATGCAATAATATCACATGAAGAAAACTTTCTAACTGATATATTTTGCTTTTGAAATTTATTGGTATACATGAACCGTGATCTTTCCACTTGTAGCACTACCTCTTGATGGGTGATACATAGGGTGTAAAAATGGTTCACTACTATTTTTTCATTGGTTGTCTTTTTGGAACCACACATTAACATTGTAGGATTGAAGTAGAAGTGCATTTATACTGAAACATGCCTCCGTTAGGCCCAAGGTGTGCAATTGTCATCGTTATTCTGTTGGTCATGATATTGATATATTGATCACGATTTGGTGACATTTGGTAAGGGATGCATTGTCATTTAATTTTCTAGTGAAACTATCTTTTCTATGGAAATGGTCATTAACCTGCTTGTTACATAGTTGAAAATTTTTAGGCAGATTACCCTATAATTCAGCCCTCTTGGTCAATCCCAGAACAACACATCTGAACTGTGAAGCATTGTGTTTCATAAAATTTATTTTTTAACCACACCCTTCAAGCTGGAGATTTGTATCTATTTATAGATAAACCCCACATCTTAAGAATTGTATGATGACAGAAAGTTCATTGCCCTTGACCTGCCCACACTGGAAACATAAAAAAAAGTTGTGAATCCTGCTAGGCACTATATTTCCAGCTGACACAGGCAAATCTCTGCATATTCCAGAAAAATGTTAATTCAGCATGCTAAAAGCAGACAGTCCACCTCTGTAGTCTCCTCCACAGGGACTATGATCAGTGTTCCCAGCTCTCAGAAAACCTGGCCACATTCCTGATTACGACTTTTGCTCTAGGTTGCCCAAACGTCCTATTAAATGGGAAGCTTTTAATATTTATACAGTACCATTCAGATGAAATTCGTTATTTTGCAATCCGGGCTAATGTCTTTCACCAAAATCATCTTTAGATATTTTCAAATGTTGTTCCCAAGGTTTCCCAGTCTTTTTCTGAATTAAGCACAAACTTGTTTGAAAAGATATGATGTACGCAAGAAAAAATTGTCTGTTATTTGTCAACAATTTTCTTCGAAGGGTAAAAAGAAAAAAAGGCGGAACACGACTGCTTCTACTGTAAGTTTGTTTGTAGGAGCATGAAATCCAAGCTGCTCGTGACTCTGAGCCTGGTAGCCTAGAATGCGGCGGCATGATCAGAATATCCATCTATTATGGTTTTACTTTGGACGTTACTTCCACCTCATCTTTTATGTTGAAATGCCGCAATCTTCTGTTCTAACCAATACTATAATAACAAACTACTTGCTAGCTTTGCTACAAAACTACATGAAGGCCTGTATTATTGTTGCTACGAAATGACATGAAGGCCAGTATTATCGTTGAAAGTTGTTTACTGTCATAGAAAAAAGAAGGAAAGGAAAACCAGTGTGTTAGCAAAATGCATTGAAGAAGTATTACAAAGTTTTTGAAATGATTACATTAAAACATTTGTTCTAGACATTCAACAAGTACCTTCTGGAAAGTAAAAATCTAATTATGTGTATTTTATTTTGAAATCTTGTTATTAATCCTGCTCATAAATTGACAATTTTAACTCATTCTGACTAGCACTTTTTCTTTCTAATCAAAAATTTTTCATGGCATGAATATTCACAAGTTGCAAACATGCACAGGTGAAATAATTAATATTAGGGTGATCTTGGATGAAAAAGCAGTTTACACACCCAAACTTCTACTAATTAGCATACGAACTACAACCTGCAATGTTGACATTGCATCCTTAAGGCCTATTGGCTACCTTAACTTGCCATGAAGCCAATTTTGTAACATTAGACAAATCTTGCAGCTATGTTTTTCCTTTTGAAGCAGTCAAACATTTCATATTTTAATCATCCGTGCAAAATATTTACATGCAACAGCTACCCAATTTGCAATTTCTGAGCATTTGTATCAGGGCAGCAGCATTTAACACTTTGTCTATTTTGTTGAAATTTGTGCAGTTTCAATGGGTTGGTAAGATGCCCACTTATAAAAAGTCACTTTTAGTGGAAATTGTGATTTTGCCTTCGATGCAGTTTGAGTTTCAATAAGTATTTAAACAAAATAATTTGCCTTTGACTAATTGATATCAGATTAGTATGATAGCCAGCTGTCATTGTAAAAGCTTGTTTTGGTTTATTTTGCTTCTTCAGCAGTTTTTAGTAAAAGCCAAATACCAGATACAAAGGCACATGCTGCTGAAGTTCTGTTATTTCCTTACAAGTTAGAGATAAACTTTAAACTAACACAAGAGATTTTCAAGTTGAGTCTGGTCTATATGACTCATATTGTAAGTTTTTGTGAAAAGGGTGGTAAATGTTCAATTTCACTTTCAAAAAAATGTAATGTTTTTAAACCATCTATGTTTCCTTTCTTTTATTTGCCACTGTCTCCAACCCCCTCCCCCCCCAAAAAAAAGAAACAAACAAAATTTTGTAATAGACACTAAGGCTGTGACGGTTGGTCCAAAACCAGAAACCTGTTTCTGCAGCCGCGAAAACTGGTTTTCAAAAAAGTATATTGACCATGTAAACGTACTGTGTACGAGGTCTAGCCATGTTTAGGAAATCTTCGAAAGTTTTATGAAAGTTGCGATCAACGAATTTCCACGCATTTTTTTTAAAAGGGTAGCGGACTTTATTGCAAAAAACTGTGACATGCATGGCAAAATGAAATTTTGAAATGGAAATCAAACCACGATCATGTATAGACCTTTTGTTTCAACAATCGAATTTTCAGTTGTGCGAAAGTTTTGAAACTGAATGAAACTGGAACCAGTTCTAACAGTTTTTCAAATAAAAACCGGTTTTGTGAACAGCCTGAATATACAGAAATAACCAATAACTGAAGAGTTTTTAGCCTTTAAAAAAATGTTAACTTCAAAGTATGTGTCCACCATAGATAAATTATTTATTAGCTGCAGTAAGTGAAACCTCAGTTTGCAGTGGAAATAGCTGATGATAAAGTGACAGGACTGCACCTAGACCCATTTCCGAACAATAGTTACAAAGGATTATGGGACAGTTTTGGTGTGTGTCATTATTGTCAGTGTCATTTTAGTGTGGCCAAAACTATATCCCACAATCCTTTGTAATAGCTATTTGGAAAAAAGTCTATTGATATCACAAGAAGACAGGAAATGTTGCTGCTTGTTTATCATACAACAGTTGGTGTTGTCATTTCATGATGTCACCATGTTTATTTTCTCAAATGTACTACTGGTAGACAGGGCTGGGTAGATGTTGGTGTAAGTGGTATTGCCGTTTGTTCCTCTCATTAGTGGAAGCACTCATGCATGCTGGCAGGCAGGGATCATTTATCATCTAAAACTTTCAGTTGACTCTGGGTTTATGTGACTCTTTCCAGATCAGACATATCTTGGATTTGTTTGATATTTGTCCAACTCCCAATTTCAGTTTTCAAACTTTTATAGCTTTCATGTCATTCAATTGTTTTTTTCAGCTTTCAAGTGCACGACCTCTCAGAAAGGACATCAAGAAAGTGAATCACTCCCCCATCAATATGCAGCGTCCAATGAGAGCACTAACTCTCCAGGGAATGAGTGAGTATAATAGATCGTTGCATAAAGAAGTGATAGGGGCAGGGAACTTTAAGGGCTTTTTGCAGTTGTCCAAAATTTTGGACTCGATTGGGTCTTCCTTCTTAGCAGGAACCTCTCGTTATGACCTGTATCAGGGTCATTTAAGGTCAAGAGTGCTAAATCTGTCTGCAAGAGGACTAAATCTTGTTTAAGAGAAAGTTAAGTTTCCTGTAATTGTGTGGTAACAATAAAGTAATAATACGGGATGCACATTTACTTGCATTAAGACTTGCAGTGGACTTCACTGGCATGGACTTAAGGAAAGTTAGTCTCACAGAAAGGGGAAAAGGTTGTCTGGGTGACTTTGCCCTTGTCAGCACCCCATCATTTTAGCTCGTGGTGTCAATTCAGAATCACCTCACAGTCCCGAGAAGCCAAATTCTAGATGACTCGTATGTGGAAAAGAGCCTAGAGGGTATATTATGTGAATGACCAAATTTTATTCTGGACTTGTTGTTTCAGTCACCGTTTTCCCTTTTTACTTTGCCCTTCCTCCCTTGACCACTCCACAGCTTTCCACTTGAATAGTCGTTTGCATAAATGGTGATCTTACGTAATGTCGTGATATTTGTCAAAACTAGTTTGTAACTAGAAGAAAAATGCACATCTAGCAACTTGGAGCCAAGTTTGGTTTCTGAGAAACCATTTGTGTTTCAGTGTTGGTTCCATACTGCATAGTGCCTTTTGGTTAGAAGTATTTATTTTATTGAATGCATTTCATTCTTCTTCATCTTGATTTTATTTTCCTCAGCATCAACATCCACGCCACCATCCTCATCATCATCTGCCACCTCTACTCCTACTGATCTGGATCCAGACATACCTCCTAAACTGCCTCCCAAACAATCTAACCAAGATATGTCTCACATCTCCCAGATGGATACTGGTAGCCCCACCCATGATTCAGTACCACCACCCAAACCTGTCTTAAGAGTTCCTGCTCCTAACCAGGATGATGTAAGAATTTTTATAGTCGTCTTCCTTTGTTTTTGTCATTGTTTTGTTTTGTTCTAAGTCCATGGGCTGCATGAGAGTGCCTGGATTGAAGCCACCATTTAATTAGTCTTGTATTTGTAAAGTATTCAAAGGAGAATGTATAAATATTAAGATATAAAAATGTTACCAAATTTAACAATCATTTGATGACATGAGTGTTTTTGCTGGTAGAACTTGCCCATGCTTAAAGTTGAAGGGTTTTGATATGTTTTAATAGATTTAAAACAAACTTCTATTGTCATGTTCAGTATTAAGTTTGCTCCTGTTCAGGCAAATTTTTGGTGGCCTATTTTTGATGCTGAAATAGACCTTTCCAAGCCTACAGTACCAAAGTGTACCTGAAGTATTGTGTAATACCTGGATCAAGATTATTTTGATGATCCATATGTCATTTCTATTTGAAGAAATTGAGAGTTTTTTTACTTTCTTCCACTTTGAATATGTCTGCATCTTTTGCTTCTGAAACCTGTAGGATTGTAACGTAAAGGTGGCTAAATTTATGTTGACATGGGCCTGGCTTTAGGCCATTTCTTGACAAGCATACTAGCTCAACTAAAGAATACTTCCAGTTAAGGTACTCCATAATATCTTTCTGAAACCTATTCCTCCCTTTTACAGGAACCACCACCACCTATTCCAAAAAAGAGCAGCTCTCAAAAAAGGAAAAGTTCTCAGGAGAAGCAGGCTGCTGAGGAAGCCCAGTCCAACCCCTGACAGAATGGAAGGAGGGGTCTGTAACACCCCCAGGGAAGTCTGTGCTTTCATTGCCATGTGTTCTATTAGCTACATCAATCAGTACGAAGACAGTTGCATAAATATCACAATAAAGGAGTCTTTTTTAGACCTAACCATTACCGAAACAGTGATTAAAGCATTTAAACCTTTTAAAATTTTAAAGCACTGAAAAATATGGATATTGTGAATATTTTTTTGTAAGGGATGCTGGGAAAATTTCATAACGGTTTTGATTTTGGTGAAGTTGGTGTCTGGAAATATGGTGCTTAAATAATTTGGATTGCAGCTGGGTATTTTATTTGTTACATTACAAGATTTGAAGGTTATGATGGATGAAGATATTACTGCCGTTGTCATGTTTTGATGACAGGAGATAGTTTACAGGCACAAATTTTATCCTTTTTATATGTCTTGAATTAGTCATGTCCATGGTTGGCAGTGGCAGAAAGAGGGGAGAGGTGGGGGGAGGAGTTTTTAAAAAGTTTGTCATGAAGGGCTCCTGCTTCTTGTTGCTTAAATGCCATTCCCCACAACTTTGTCCCACCCTAGATTCCAAACTTTGATCAAACCCCACCCAGTCATGCACCCACCTCACACCCCTACATGTGCCCACTACTTATTAACCACCCTAGACTTCCAGACTCTGCTCCTTCTTGATTTGAAGAGTTCAAAGATGTGGGGATTCTACATAAACTAGACAATACAGCAGATGGAGTAGATCTTTGGTAGATATTGTTTCATTGGATAAAGCATAATGGCTTTGTACTTTCCATGTGGTAAGCAAATATGGCATACTTTATGCAAGCTTGTTATTTTAGTGCACACAGTTTTTAAACAGTTCACTGTTATTTTGCTTTTGCTCTTTTCAAGTGGTGTCATGCTAATTTGTTTTTACTGTACTCCTTAGTTTAGTGATATAGAAGGAACCTAAAACATTCTCATGAAATCCTTACCCAAACTTTCTCTTACTAAAGCTGAGTTGATAATGAAAGAATGTATCATACTTGCACAGGGCCTTGTTTCATAAAAAGTTACAATTGATCTTAAGTTTGATCTGCCATGCAATTGTCCTATTGAAATCAAACTTTAAATGGTCTAAGCTCGAATCAAGTTTTAATATGTGAGAGGTACTTAAGCATTCTGGTGAAATCTGATTTGTGGTTCTCAAGATGTTAGCAGTTAAAGTTATCACATTTTCAACACAAAGTGACCTTGAAGCAAACATTTATGACACCATAACCTCACATTAATGAACACCCTTTTGTTTTTCTTTAGCTTTGACAATCTTTTTTCTCCTCCATAATCTCATGTTATTGCATGAGAGGCATGGGAATTTTA
>WURT03669357.1:0-17511 GCA_009936505.3 Holothuria glaberrima | reverse complement strand
CACAGTGTGTGTGAGCTAAATTGAGAACACAGCTGACTGTACAATTCATTGTTGACCAACCAAAGTGAAACTGTATTGTTTAGATGAATGTCAATCAAAGAGCAGTTATCAACTCTATTTGAAACTCTGGGGATATTCATTATATGTTTGGTCAGAGGGTTGGGGGGGTGCCATATCCCCTTTAAAAGAATATTTATTTTCCTTTTGAAAGCAAAAGAGTAACTGAAATATTTCTTGTTGAGGCTGGTTCCATACTTGTACTAGAACAAAATAAAGCAATGAATTAAATAAAATATTCAATTTAAAAATTTACCCTTGACAACTAAGGTGACAATGGCATTCCCTGTCTTGACAGTTCCTAACGGTTGTATGGCTGTAATGTTGACAGAAACATTGTAAAAGCCAAGCTCAGAATAGACATGAGACAGTGACATCTGAAATAATGAAACAGCAAGAAAGAAAACAAAGTCACAGGAGGATAACAAAATATGAAAAATAAACAAGGCATAAAAAATATTTACACCAAACTCAACCATGAATCACTGGAGCACCTTTTACACCTGAGGTACACAAGAAAACTTAAAAATAATATAATAATATATCCCTGGACAAGCTTGCACCTGACATCCCTTATCTACTTTGTATCGCTAGTTCCAAACTACATGTCATGACCAAAGACTATTACTTGTGAAACACTGTTAGGAGGATTATGGCTAGTTTCAAAATGCCTTTCTTCTAAACCATTTTAAAAGATACAGAAACAGTCTAACCACTAATACACATTTGGGCTGCTTGTGACTCTGCATAATTTCAGCTCTGGATTGACAATTTAGTTAGAAACACATTGTGTTGTCTGCCAACTGGCACTATTCAAAAAATGGGGTCAAACTAACCACTAGTGAACAATGACTACAGACAAACAATAACCTTTTGTGCTCGGATTTAACAGCCCAGTGAAGCATCCACATCTGGTCACATGACATCTAATAGTGGCACGTTCACTGAGGAGCATTGCGTAGTAGGGATGAGCAACCTACTGAATGAGCATGCTGATAGCCAGAAAAACGATTAGAAATGGTACTTCGTATAAATGACTATATATGATACAAGTAGCTGCGCTCATAGCATACACACACACACTGATATACACTAACTTTACCCTATATGGAACTTTATACAACAGTACCTTTCTAGCTATCATAAAAACTAAAGGTCTTGCAAATCATTTCAAAACATGTTGTCATGGCAATGCTCCTGACAGGTAGTTTTATTTTCATAACCACTGTGGGGTAAGTTTCGGTTAAATGAAACCTAAGAAGGAAATGCAAAGATAACCTTGAAACAGTATTCTATACTAGTTCTCAAAAATGTATTAGTATGTATTCCTTTTTTAATAAAAAGAAAGAAATTTGAACATCAAAAATTAAATTTATGGAACCTTAAGTTTCACACACCTGTTTCAGGCTTTGTCAATCTGTTCATTTTTTGTAAATATTTTGTAGATCCTGCATCTCTCAATTGTTTGATGAAAAGTATTGCCTAAAGGGAATTTTTCATGCCTTTCAAACCATAACTTAAACATAAAGAACAATAGGCCATTCAAAACAAGGTTCAGTTGCAGTAAAACATTATCTTTCAAAATTAAGGTTCTCACAGTAAGAAATTCACTGCTTTGTAACTCATCACTAATAATTTGTTCACCTGAACTTCTAAATTTCAAGCAATGTAACATCCAAAACTAAGCTAATTATAATAGTTTTGGAAAGACAAAAGAGCTATTGCTAGGGACTGTTGGTAAGACTAAATGGAATATAAAAGCTGTTTTCTTTTTGTTTCATGTTAATGCAATACTTACCTTTAAATTGTAATGTCATCACTTTGTATTTCCATTCATGTGTGGTATAAATATAAAGTAAACACAGTAACATATTACAAGATGAAGCATGCAAAAAAGGAACAAACCAGAAAGTCCAAATACTTAGTGATTCCTTGCCGAAAGGGGGATGCTTTGTCACACAGAGGTTCACCTTAGATTTATACTTCTTGACTACAATATTTTTACAATGCATTTAAAATTTGATCCTTGCTGACCTCACATGACCTTTGAACCCACCAAAACTTAAAAACAAAAAAGTTGAAAAAAAAACATGTCTTAGAAGATATTTATCAATGCTTCCTCCCTTGTAATGTCATGTTTACAAAGTTTGTTTATGACCCTTGGTGACCTCAGATGACCTTTGACCTCCACCAAAAACAATAGGGTTCTTACTCTCAACATGACAAATCTATATACTAAATATGAAAAGTGTCGGTCACTCCTACATTGAGATATTGTGTTTACAAGGTTTTCGGTCTTTGACCTCTAGTGACCTCAGATGATCTTTGACCTCCACCAACAACAATAGGATTCTTCCTCTCAACAGGTCAAATCTATATACCAAATATGAAAAGTGTCGGTTATTCCTACCTTGAGATATCGCAATTACAACAAGCATCACAAACGCACATACACATATACATGCACACATACGCACATTCAATGCCTTACAGGGTACTAGGAAAGGACCCGGTAGGGAATACAAGGGAATTGCAAAGCAGCAAAGCTGCCCGCGAAGTAGGCGAGGTTTGCTACATGCTTGAGGGCGTACTGCGCTGCAAGACAGGCATGTGCAGCCGCGCGTGACTTTTCATTGCAGTGGCCAAATTTTTGGGTAGCTACTCCAGTTTCGAGCCGCGCGTGAGCTAGGAAAGACGTGAGAGAGCGGAGCTCGAGCCAACTGCCTCGGTACCCGCTAAGGAAATGTTTGTGAGTGCACCCCTACATACACATACACACATCACCATAGCATAGATTCCTATCAAAAGTAAAGAAACTGGCTTGAATTTCTCTTAATTGCAGAAAAGAATACTTCCTGTGTTTTTTAAAGATTGGGAAGTTAGAATTCATAGGTCTACTCACTAAGGTTGTTTTAGGGGTCAGATTCTTATCTCCAAAGTCCCAGTCAAATAGGATAAGGGTATTTTGCAGGTAACCACTAGGATCATGGATGTCGACAGTTAGTTGAGCAGATTGATTGGTGGCAGCATTGCAGACTGGACCATCGCAAACTGTCTCATTCTGACTCAAGATAAGATGAGCAGGGATGTGTGCTGAAAACCAAACACATGAAAATTGATCAAGCATAGAAAAAACGACTGGAAAATTGACAAAAAAAAAAATGAAAAACAAATTGTTGGAATTTTTGCAAAACTTTTACCATTCTAAACACAAATCTCTCAAATACTTGTGCATTTCTGACATATGAATAAATTAGCTTTGTCACGTTCATGCTGTGGCATGTTATGGAGGAAAACTTTTTTTTTGGGGGGGGGGGGGTAACCTTACACAAGCAATCTCTTCTGTTTTACAGCTGGCAGCTACTACTTCCCTGAAAAGTTCATCAGGGCAAATCAAAATGATAGTTAAACAGGCAAAGGACACAAAAGGAAATATATTTTGCATCCACTTCCTGCCTACATCACAAATTTGCTGCTAGCTTTATTTCTAGTGTAGGTCTACAGCTCATCTTATCAATTGGTCAATATTGTATACAATTTGCTGGAAATTATGGCTGTTCTTTATTTTTTCAATGCTTTCTAAGGTTCAGATAGCCAGATATCATGTATATACACACAACTATCTGCAGACCATTAAGTGTTAAATCTATGGTGTCGAATGCGTGCAAGGCTGGAGTTGAGAGATCACATCCTACCCATGACTAAACTTACTATCCACGACTAACGATACTGTTTATACCATAACATTAGCAAAATAAAAAATTTTCATTTTAAAATCAGGTTAGGGTACAGTTGGTAAGGAGGATTGTTCGTGGGAGTTAGGAAGTACTTGATTTTCACTTTACCAATACACACACCATCACTTCCTGCCAGTACCACAAAATGGCTTCAAATCTGCAACCCAGCTAAAGAGGATGTGAACAGTTAAAAGTAAAATATGTGATGTATCACATGATGTTTTATATATCTGATTCTAAGAATTTTCAAGGTCTTTTCAAGGACCTTTTTTGAAAAACACTTTCAAGGATTATGCAGATAGTTCTTTGCAGGTACAGACAATGCTTACAACAGAATATTCATAGTTCAGCATTGACAAACTCACTATGCATTAAGTATGGTGTGAATGATGTAAAACTAATGACAGTCCTTGCTATGAAGTTTATACACTGTGCTCAGTACCTGTGATGTAGCAAAAAACCTACAACAAACAGCTATACAATATTCCTTTATACTCTACTCTACTCAAGAAATGACACTTTGTCATACCCAGATTCAAAAATGTTTACAACGTATGACTAGACAAATGAAGCAGGAACAGTAATTAAAGAAAAGCTTCAAATGAATTTTTAAAGTACTATACACATAACTGTTGATGTCTATTTTATAATCTATAGTACCTACAACAACTCTATTTGATACAGTCAGTTTTGGGGATTAAAATGCTGCTATCTTTGTTCTTTGATGGTTCGTACAGAATTATGATTTGAGAAACAATGGTTTCTACGATGGCAAAATTGTTTCAGAATGCAGGGAAAATACTCTGCAACTTAGACCTCGACTGGAGTATCTGTGACTTTACAGACTTGTTGTAAGTCCTTCTATGCTTCTTAAATTAAACAAAATATATACGAAAGGTTTATTCATTCTTAAATGTAACTTTTTTTTTAAATTACGAAAAAATTTTTTTTTTTTAAATAATGGATTTTTTTTTTTTACAGTACTTCGGAAACTTTGAGATTTAAGAATATACAGTCCTATTAGCTATCCTCTTCTAGCCCAAACTTTAAACACTCTTTCACTACTTGTTAATAGTGCCATAATGGACAATTCATAAAGCAAGCTTTGATATGAGGGACAGAATGTGATTTTAAACACCCTTTGCAGCTGCAGTTATTGTTAGAAAATAATGGTTAGCAGTAAGAACACTAGCAAGTGGCCAAGCATATGCTGAACTGACGAAATGTCTCATAAAAATCACTGAGGGTGGGGGAGGGGAGTGTGGGTAGGGCTAAATATGATTTTCTTCAATCGATTGTTAGGTGTGACAGAATACTTCTGATCTCCCTCCCAATTACAGTAATGTATGTTCAGTATTTAGTTGCTGATAGTTGTGAGTATAGGACAACTTACTATAGCGACAATTGAACTATCATGGAAAGTTAATACACAATTTACAAGCAACTTTTTCAACATGAACATCTGGTAATGACTAATAAGAAAATAGGCCACAGAGAGACAAATGTAAATTAATAACTTATTGCATATTTAAGAAAAGATTATGCTGATCTAGACTATTAGACAAGAAATTGTGATGCAGATAAGGATAGTTCTACTGTTCAAAACAGAAAGTACTTCACAGTATCAAATTAAAACATCACATTCACTCTGAAATCACATGAACAATGTAATAAACTATATTTAAAATTACAGAAAGCAACTAGTGTGATACCTCTTGCAAAATCAATACAACTCCTGTAACACCTTGTCCATTTATAGTGTGACATATACTTGATTTAACTAATACACGTCCTCATACATCTTAATGGAGAAAATGAACCTTAAAAGAAGTTGGGCCACAACTGGAAAAAAGGCTGTGGCCGGCCCGACCTAAACCAATTGGTTACAAACTGAGCCGTAAAACCTCATCTAAGTAACTAACTTAAAAGAAGTTGAATACTCTAGTACAGGGCTGAAATTTAACACTCGTCCTATTGTCCGAGACAAGTAAAAATTGTATCGGACAACCCCACCTCCTCTTTGAGCTTGTCCAAAGCTCAAGTAGATAGTAATTAATTTTTTTAATTAAACAGATAACTACCTTTATAAGCGAAAAATCAGATCATAAAAAGTCTCCTAAAGAAGAGCTATTGAGACAATGGTATGGACTGTCATTCAATATAACAAAAAAGACCATTAGAAAGCATACAGAATTTAAAATAGGGGGCCTAAATGATTGTTTACTATGGCAGTGACATGAAATACAGTTCTTCATCTTTCAATTGTTACTTTCATTCGGACTTCCAAAAAATATTTCGGACAACCAAAATTTGACACCATGTTGTGAAATGGACAACCCAAAAATCTTCGTAAAAATCAGGCCTATAGTACCAAAACAATGCTACCCCACAACTTTCTTTACTGTATGTCAAAAAATTATCAAAGTTTAGGTTTGCAATGATTTTAAAATCTAATGGTTACCAGTGAAAGTGGAAGCAAAAGCATGTTAATGACACTGTGGTGAAAAGAAATATCATGGGTGCAAGCATGATCCCCCTGGGCAGGGATTGGGGTGGGGTGTTAATCTGGATTCTTGCTAGCACCAAAGGCAAAAAGTGGCTGCTGCTGGGAGTGCCGAAGGTGCATGATATGCCAAGATTTTATTTTGTAATTAGCCTGCCACTAACAATAGGGCTCATTGTTTTGGAGGTGGTTTAGATACTATTCCATATGAGAGCTCCTATCTTGACTTCCCTGCAAAGATTTTAATATTTAAGTGAAACTGGTTGGACAGGCAGTTGGCGGTCTGGGGAGAAGGGATTGACTAAATGATAGGATGGTATGATGGAAAGGGGTGGAGGTATTTAATGGCAGGATGGTATGATGGAAAGGTGTAGAGGGGGTGTTTGTTGAACATCATGAATGCTCCCCTGGTAAACAACCATGCTCATATATTTCATCTGCTGCATACAATGCATGCTGTATTACTCAAATACAGTATACTGTACATGACATCCAGAAACTTTCAAGTGAAGACTTAAATTTCTCTACTTGCAGAGAATTTTTGTAAATTTTACAAAAGAACGTACTGATTCGTACTCAAGATTACATCAAGACCTACACATAGGTACTGTAAGAAGTAACAAAGGCTAAAATTGGCATACAGAGCTCTTCTGTAGCCTGCTTTAGCCTATAAACAAGAATGCTGCTATAGACTCATTCAGTGTTTACAAGCGAAGACGTCACTGCGTGTCGGTAAAAGAGTTAATAGGGCGCGCTTACACTGTCGTCACAATGCAAAGTAGATTCCAATTCGTCTACATTCTGCTTGCAATTGCACAAGCGTTTACACGCGCAACACCAAACATACACACATTTGTTTTTGCGCATGCTCTATGCAAACCAGTGACGTAACCGTGAACTCCCTAATTGTTTCTCAAACTGTTTAAGCCCTGCATATGTGCAACATGAAACTTGTATGAACTGGCCTCTCCTATGTCAATCTTCTATCTTCGTTGCAATTTACTTATTATACCTTTACCAAATAAAAACTGCCAATAGGACCTACATGTGTGTAATGCAGTAGTTGGATCTATGGGTAATACAAGTGGGATCACCCCTAGGGGCTGAAGGGCACTGCTCTCTACCTCTCTTTCACCTGTTTCCCACCCAAACCCCTGTCACCCAACCCTACCACCACCACCACCACCACCATTGTCGTGATTGTTGAAGGAGGAGGATGTGAGATTTGAAGGGATGTATGGGAAACTATCACTTTTAAGTACTGTGCTTGATTATAGGCACATATTTTAGGTTTATTATATTCTGGATTGAAAGTATCTATAGATGAAAAAAGTTTGTTTAAAAGTCACTTGTTGCCCAATGATTTACATTCTTTCAAACATTGTAAGTGGTATTCCAACTCTACTTGCAGATTTATCAGCAGGTTTTAGGGAGGGTGGGTGGGGAGGGGGTGGAACACATGGCATCCGTAAAGAGATTTTAGGATGTCAAAAAAGGGAGAAAATATTTAATAAACCTAAATAATGCATACATGCCTAATGATAAGTTTTCATGTGCATCCTGCCCTACAGAATAAGGTCTGGCAATGTCAACACTTACCTGCTAATGCCTTTAGGAGAAAATACCATGCAAGAACTAAGGTATTACTATGTATAATGCACTAAGGGTATTTTACTCTTGTCAAAGTCTGTTTGAAGATCAAAACCTAAATCAGCTATGGTTTCACACTGATTTCAGTGTCTTGCCAGTAATTCCATGGTACTTCACTGAAGGTACTTAAAGAGTACTGTTACACCATTTTTCAAATATCTCACCTGTCACTTGAAATGTTACACTTCCTTGAGCTACCATCACCCACTGGATGTCACTTCCCCTGTACACCTTCACACTTATGATATGATCCCTCACATCATCAGGTATTGTGTAAGGGCGAGAGAAGGTACAATTCTTCTCACTTTGAATATCCTCCACACGTGGTATAAGATAACCAAACACTTCTGACCAGATATATTTGTACGTGGTACCTTGAGAATCACTGCCTGTATCAAGCGTGGCAACAAAAGTGGTGGTTGCTCCTAACAGAGTGGGGCCATCAGCAACTACTGTAACATTGTATGGGAGATCTGAAACAAAGACCAAGTCTATTGTCATTTTCATTTTTTTTTCTAAACTAAAAAGTAACCAGAAAGCCAAAAGGCTTAGTGATTCCTTGCCACATGATATATTGCAACAAACATGAATCACCCACAACATGAGATCCCTCACAATTATCCTACTTTAGATAACTTTGACCTCCAAAAAATGATAGGGATTTTCTACTCAATATAAGCAATCCACACGCAAAGTATGGGATCCCTCAGAGTTATCCTTCTTGAGATATTGTGTTTAGAAGGTTTCAACCTTTTGACCTCTTGTGATCCCAAAGGACCTTTGACCTTCACCAAAACCTAATGGAAGTATCTCCTCGTCATGAACAACCCACATGCCATGTGTGAGATACCTAACAGTTATCCTTATTGAGATAGTTTCAACAGGGTTTTGACCTTTTGGACTCTGGTGACCCAAATGACCTTTGACCTCCACCAAAAACAATAGGGATCATCTACTCAATACAGGCAATCCACACACTATGAATATGATGCCTTGGACTTACCCTTTTTAAGGTATAGTGTTTACAAGGTTTTAACCTGTTGACCTTTGGTAACCCCAAATGACCTTTGACCTCCACCAAAAAGAATAGGGATCATCTACTCAATATGGCCAACACACATACCATGTGTGAGATACCTCAGAGTAACCCTCCCTGAGATATCATGTTTACAAGGTTTTGACCTTTTAACATCTGGTAACCCAAATGACCTTTGACATCCACCAAAAAGGATGGGTAACATCTACTCAATATGGCCAACCCACTTACCAAGTATGACATCCCTCAGAGTTACCCTTCTTGAGATACCGTGTTTATAAGCAAAGCCATCACTTACACATACACACCACACAACATCACCATCGCATAGATTCCTTTTGCCTTCGGCAAGGAATTAAAAATTCAGAAAAAAATGCATAAATTGTGTTTGGGTGCACTCTCATAAGTACACCTACTCTGTATATCCCTTTCCTAAAGAAATTTCATCATTGCACATGTATTTGTCCAATATTTTACACATGTTAAAAGGATGGGGAAGTACTGTAATAATTATGGTTAAAGAAATGACTTGGAATGAAAGCAGTTTAATTTGATGCTAGGATCAGAACAAAAAACCTTTAATCAGCTGGGTAATACAGGGGGAGCTACTGTACTTCAGTAAGTTATGTAGGGAGTCCAATACTTTTTACAATTTAGCCTACTGTTACATCTTAAAGTCAGAGATGTAGCCAAGTCACTCTTTTCTCAGCAAGTCAAGTCAACTGGAGCTACAGTATTTTAGGGATTGACTCAAGTCCCTGTGTTTTTTCAATAGGGGAAAATTGCCCAGAATTTTTCTAGTCAGGTAGTGTTGGCAGGATGTGGCTCTAGTCACAACTTGCTTTCAAGTCTGCTTAAACTATTTCTTGTTCTTAAAATTGGAAAGCATCAGCCTTTTCAAATGCTACAGATCAGCAAACTTAAACAAGCATGTAAAGCATTAGAGTCAATTTGCCATCACAATGGGATTAAATGTTCAGTGAGTGCAGGCCCATCTAGGAAATGCACAGTAACAACAACAGTTACTAAACTTACATTTACATAATGTGGGAAGGAGTTAGATTCCATGGTGATTACTTCTACAGACATTTTTTTTCTTTCTTTTTTTTTTGGTCAATGAGAACAAAAAGACAACTTGGTGATAGATTTAGGACCTCAAACTAAATTTAGAACTTCAACTCCGAAACAGGCTAAGATATTGTCTGCTAAAGCTAAGCATCAAAAGCACACAAACCCACACACATGAAATACACCAACAGGATAGACTTCCTTTATCATGAAAATAACGAGTGAACTGCAGCAATGTTCATGTTGCAAAATGAGGCATTGGTCACCAAATTTTGTGGAGTCAATGGGGTAATGTTAATATTTCATAACAATAACAGGTCAAAGATCTAAATGTAGAGTGATGTAATGAGATACTAACAGAAAATGTTTTTATGTGGTTATTGACTTCAATCTTTGGCCCATTTTACAAAAAATGTGATTAACACAGATAAAATTGTGACAAATGTCAAGTAACAAATCAAGCAAGTATTTTCCACCTCTTGATCTTCAAAGGAAAGAATCAGGCCCGTCCCCCGTCTCACCTCCAATTAAGACAAACCTATAAGGTAACCACATATTGCATCAGAAGAACTTATTTTTACCTTCAGTAGAATGTAATGACTCTCCCACACTTCTCTGTACCACACCTACTAAAAACACAAGGAAAACAACATCCAGTCTGATGCTCATTGCTCTTTAATTCTGGAAAGAGAAATAAAGCACTCACTGATTAGTTCTATATAGCAATTGGGGGGCACATACAGTACTGCATACCAAGGTTTGATTGGCAAAAGACTGGAAACGATCCTCCTAATGACATAAAGATTGCTGCAACTTTAATCTTTTTAAAGCTTTAAACAGTTATACAATATGAAAGTTTTATTCATTGTTCTATTGTCTTAATGGTGTTTTTCTTTTCATCTTTTTTTTTTTTTTTTTTTTTTTGGAAAATTTCATTGTGTTTGCATGGCATGCTTTGATGTTTCTTTTTTTTACTTCATCTTATGAAAGCTTTTAGCTAGCATTTTCCAGACCAACCTGAAGTTAGGCACAATATTTTGCCAGCACCACATTTCCAAGTTTTCATTTTTTTTCAAAGATATAGAAGTTAAAGCAACTAGCCTATACTGATATTATTATGCAAGTGCAACTCTTTTGACAGTGAGAAATCTGTACAACCGTCATAGGCTACTTCAGTTTCTATAGCATAAAACACTCCATTTCAAACAATAAAAAGTAATAAAAAAATGATTGCACCTGCTCACAAGTGAGTGTGAGATAAAGATATAGGCCTATCATTTTCAGCATTGTTTGTAATCAAATGAAGTCAGATGTCACATGCAGAGAATGTTATACAAGTTGCAATCATTTCACTGACCTACGGTTAAAGTAGTAGATGATTTTCATCAAACATGGCAAAAGGTCATAATGTACAGTACCTAGGCTACCCAAGTTACAACTTAGATTGTTTGCCTATGTAGCAGGCTGTACAGCATACTCCCTTGTACAGTCATACTCATATCCTCATATCCCTAAGGCCAAGGGAATGAAAGTCATAGAAAGCCGTCCAACGCCAGCATGTGCTGAAACGTGCCGCCGAAAATTTTCATTATTTGAGAGAAAAATCATTATTTACAAAAAGCAACAAATCTGCCAAAATGTCTCGGAATTTCACCAAAATATAAATTTTAAACACTAATCTATTACAGGATGAAATCATTGTCTTCTCCAAGAACATATTTTGGCATATGATGAAAAGGAAAATGGAAAATGACTCAAATTGAATGTTACAGCCTAACTTAAGACCTCATCTAAAGTATTAGGCTAAACAGGGGCCTACTTAGGGCCTAGGCCTAGCCTACTTTAAAGTTATCCCCCACCTTTTACAGATGCATTCATTTACCCAGTGTATGGTATTGTTTTGCCGATATTGATCAGTGCTGCAAAATAATGAATAATGAAAAAAAATCTCATGTGTTTTGAAAATTCACCCAGATGGTATTCTATGACTTTCATTCTCTCAGCCTAATGCCTGCCCAAGTGAACACTGTCCAAACAAATTCTTTTGGATATTCATAGAAATATGTGGCCTCAAGCCTATAGGGCACAACCGAAATTCAAACCATATGGGCAGTTAGTGTTACAGGTATAGGAAGAAAACATGAAAATTCTTGATATTTACTTCACATCGGAATCCTATCAGAAATCCTTCCAATATGTTCTTCCCTGGCCCAAAAGTATCAAGATTAAATCAAAAAAAGCACAAGATTACAATGCCTGGATCGAAAATAAGACGGTTTTTTATTCACTTTTTTCCCTCCCATGTTTTCTGCTAGGAAAGGACGATTGAAACAGTTAGCCTTGTACAGTACAGGCCTTGTCTTATGAAAAATGAAGGCGATTAAAAAAAAAGCTCACCTAAAAAGGGCGAGGCAAGTCTTTTTTTTTCTTCAAAGTTATACTTAAATGCAAGCAGCTTGCACTGGGACAGCTATGTGACTCTAAATGGTTGGAAGGCTAGTAGTTTTGAAACAAATTATTGCTTTTAAAGATTTTAGATTTTTAGATTATCAGTTGTAATGGTTTATACAGTTAATAGTTTTGTCAAGTGGAATGAAAAGTCAAATAGATGTGGTCAGATTACAGAATATTGCCATCTGTCTGTTGTACTCTTTTTCTCTTCAGCAGTTTCTCCAGTCCTTGTACTATATAATTCTGACGATGCAGCTACTGTAACATCAGAGCACAATAGTAGAGGGGAACTCTTCAACTTGGATGCGTCACAAGCCAAGTTCACCATAATATAATCATTAAATAATTGCCATTACCATTTCAGTCCACTGCAACATACTGTAATGGTACTCAGCCTGGTATTGAAACCGAAACCCAATGCAAAGGGCTTTCAGTGATAAAATTTATGTTCTGACGGGGGGCTTTAGACAGAGCCTGTAAGATGATTGAATTGCTTTTTTGTCAGATGGGTGTCCGTTAGTTCTTTCCTCATCCCCATATGGCTATGGACATAAGACTTAAAGTGTTGCTAGCCTGTTAGGTCAATTACAACACCAAATGATTTGGATGGTCTTGGAGAAAGAGATTGTATCATCTTCTCATAATAGTATGTAGATGGTGAAATACTTTTCAGGTTGTTTTGACAAGCAAAGATGCCATTCTGTCGATGAATAAGACCTATAAAGGCTATCATGCTTACTAAACGTCTAAGAGAAGAAATAAAACTTTTGGTAACATTTTTGAGCAAAAATTATTACAAAATTTTAGGTCCTGCAGCTCTATGTGTACTTCTGCACATACACCTGTGTTGGTCTGATTCTTAGTAGGCCTATCCACATTAATTACATGTTAGGCAAAGGCAGGCAACTCTGAAGAAAAATGCCTTGTGGAGAAAAACCTTCTGGCCAAAACTTTCAAATATATAAAATATTGTTGTTTGAGATTATTTTGCACATGCCAGGACAAGGTTTCAGTCATTTTTGACTAATTAGATTATGTTTGATGCTGTAAAACAATGTATCTTTCAATGATACCCTCTACAGTGCACTGTGTATCCAGCAAGCAGAGTAACTTGTGCACTCGAACCATGTATTTCGGAGCTGAAGTTTGATCTTTTCGACAGTCAAATTTGCATTCATGGTCAAAATTGCAAAAACTATCATGTTAATTGTTTTAAAATTCACACGATTAACAGTTTAAGTTGTGGTGACTCATCTAGAAAGAAGCTCATGAAGAGTTGATAAGCAGGTCACTTTTGTATGAACGAATGTATTGTACAGCCATGCTGCACTTATGTGGATAACTCCTCAACCTGCTCAGCTGATGAGCTGATCTTGTGATCGTGGAGCGTGTTTTCAAAGCAATAGGCAAGCATTTAATAGCGCACCTTGATTTTGGTTAAGGCGTGTTAAGGCGCGGGTGAGCGATCGGGCACCTCAAAAGACAAGGCCTGCTTGTACCAGTCATTTTGCATTTCATCGCCATGATCTCACGATACACATAATGTATTACGGAGATAAGAAACGACTGGTACAAGGCTAACTGGTTCAATCGTCCTTTCCTAGCAGTATACATCTGAGGGAAAAAGTGAGTTTGAAAATCCTCTTATTTTCAATCCAGGCATTGCAATCTTGTGCTTTTTTTTATTCATTCTTGATAGTTTTGGGCCAAGGAAGAACATATAGGAAGGATATATGACATGATTCCGATTTGAAGTAAATATCAAGGTTCATGGTTTCTTCCTAAGCCTATACCTGTAACACTTACTGCCCCTATAGTTCCAATATCGGTTGTGCCATGTAGGCTAGGCCTAGGCCCTAGGCTAGGCCTATTTTAAGTACGCCACCCGGCATCAATCAAACTGTCAAAGAGCAGCCACCAACTGAGAATTTTGGTTGCCACTTAGGGTATAGGCTACCAAAAAAGTACTCAAGGTGATGAGTAGGGATGAGTATTACTTAGCCTAGGCCTAGTCTAGGCTAGTGTCAGGGTTTCTGTCAAGGGGGAAAAGGGGGGCTTTGTCCCCCCTTTCCAGAAGGACGGTAAAATCCCCCTTTTCATTTCCATAAAAATAATATCTTGGTTTTTTACTAAAGATACTAAAGAAGAGGACACTTTTGCAGCAATGTTTGAACTCAGGCCTAGGCCTACATAAATAAATGGTCTTTAAAACCTTAACTGCACCTTAAAGGAGCCTTGAACTTTGAAGCAAGCTTTTGTCCCCCTGAACCCACTTGTAACTTTGGACTACTAACTTTAGCCAAGGGCTGCATCAAATTAGACTTGGGATTTAGCAGCAATAAATCCCCCCCCCCCCTCCCCCCTTCTGAGTTTCTGGCGGAATCCCTGGCTACGTCTAATCAGGCCTAAAAAAACATAAAAGTACGCATAACATTAGGCTTAAGAGTAAGAGTTAATAACGTTATGTTACATCCTGTCCAACATACAGTTTCTCCAAGATAGCAAGTTCCTGTCTGGGCTACTTACCTAACACTAAGAAGATTGACATGTGAGCATTAGGCTAGGGGTGCGATGTCCGAGGCTATGATGGGACAAACTTCTTCTTTTCGAACGTCATAGCTCTAGAGCCTAGACCTTTTATACGTCACTGTTTGACAACACCGTACCTCACGAACATGAGTTGTCGGAATTGTATCGTATCATTTCTTGTATTTACGGTAGCTTAGTTGTTTCCTGAAGTGTTGAAGCGTACGTTTGCATTGGACTAATGTAAGGCCTACTGTATTTAGGCCTCTGCCTACTATATTAACGGTGCGCCCCCTAAGTTGGTATAATATGCACGCAATACTTAGTCAGGGTAACCCTCTGGGTCTATACAGAGCCGTATGGCTCTATATACCGTGACGGCTCTGGGTCGTTCCAGCCGCATCGGCTCTGGGTCGTTCATACCTCTCTACAGGGGCGGCGATCCTGGGGGAATGAGGGGGATATATCCCCCATGAAATTGGATGGGGGATACTGTACACTATATCCCCCCATGAACTCAACCAGGCAGATCCGGAAATCAGAAAACTTTACCTTTATCTGGACTTTTTACAATAGGCCTATTTATTTTTTTAGGAAATATTTTTGACAGTTGTCACAGTATCACCTAGCAAAACCTGGAAAGGGTCATCTCCAGTGATCTGGGGTATTTTTGGCAAAATTTTCTACGCTCCGCACCAACTGATCGTTGCGCTCCGCTTAGATAGTGCCACTAACTATTTCCGGAAATCAGAACACTTTACCTTTTTCCAGACCAGTTTTACAATACGCCTTTTTTAGGAAATACGTCTGACAGTTGTCCGTATCATGCACGTTGCAAAGCCTGAAAACGGCCATTTCCAGTAATGTGGGAGTATTTATGGCCGAAATTTTCTACGCTTCGCGTCAACTGTTCGTGGCACTCCGCTTAGATAGTACCACTGACTAGATCAGGAAATCAGAACACTTAACCTTTTTCTAGACTTTTTACAATATGCGTATTTTTAGGAAATACTTGTTGTCATGGTGTCACGTTGCAAAGCATGGAAAGGGCCATTTCCGGTGATCTGGGGGTATTTTTGACCAAAATTTTCTTTGTACGCTCCGCGCCAAACGATCAATAGCGGCGGAACCGGGGGCTAAAGGTATGTTCAGCCCCCAATATTTTCAAAGTGCAGACATGAGATCTATATTTCAAGGCTGGGTACATGCAACTTAGAACACTTAGGACACTCCGTCGGGAAGTGTCGTTTCCGGCCATCTGCGGGGTTGTAAATCCAAAAATTTTCTTGTGCACTCCGCGCCAACTGATGGTGGCGCTCCTTTTAGAAAAATGTATAACCATTTTTCATAGATTGATATTTTTTCATTAATTGAGAAATTACAGACATGAGATCAATATTTCAAGGCTGGCTACATGTAACTTAAAACACTCGGGAAGTGCCGTTTCCGGCCATCTGGAGGGTTTGTAAAGCCAAAAATTTTCTTGTACGCTCCGCGCCAACGGTTGGCGCTCCGCTTAGATAGTGTCACTGACATAATATCCCCCCTCCACTTTCAAAGATGGATCGCCGGCCCTGCCTCTCGATGTCAGGGAGCATCAGGCATACAGTACTGATTTTGACTTCCAGTGAAGGAAAAGCTTTAGAGTCTAAATACACATGTTAATGTTTACTTATGAAAGCTGTATCGCAATTGGTCACCTGAAGCGTTCAACCAATAACACTGACATAATAAAACGGTGTGAGTCACCGGCATTGTCCCCGCGGGACAACTCAACTCAACATGATTAACCATACGACCCGTCGTGCGAAGTCCCGTTCTAGACTGGCTCCTCTCCGGAGCGCTTTTTTTAAAGTCCTGTCGACCCTCTGGCGAAGAGCAAAGGGGCGAAACCAAACAAATACTCCCAAAGGAGTTTTGCTCCCTCAAGCTACTATCTCACGAAGACAAATTCCACTTACATACGGTTTGCGACTAAAATTCGTCAGATATTAGTAAAATAAAACTGTCGTCTGAATCCGCAGGCGTTGCCAAAGCATCGCAAGCAATTTTGAGCATGATCAAAATTTTCTGCGACTATTTTGCCGAAGTTGAACGCCAAATGTTAGCGAAGTGTTAGCAATACAGTCTCATTAATTCAGCACTAACGCCGCACTTTTTTGGAGAATCCTTCCTGGGCCGGATGGATCCTTGTTTTTCACGACATATAAAGTGACAACTTAGTACGAAGTTAGTGCTAATATTTTACGACTGTTTGGTGTAGCTTTGGCGTTCCTGTCTTCACGTGAGACATACTCACTTAATTCGCACGTTCATTTTGCGACTATTGCGTTTTTGCAAAAAATAAACGTGCGAATTTGTCTTCGTGAGATAATAGCTTTAAGGAAATACGTCCCCAAGAGACAAGACAACTCATCTCAACATGAGCCGCTCGATCTATGTCCCGTTCTAGATGTGGCTCCCGTTCGGATATATATATATAC
>WURT03669346.1:0-10294 GCA_009936505.3 Holothuria glaberrima | reverse complement strand
ACATCTCAGTTAAAAGAAAAAATGTCGAAGCTTATACCCAATGTTATCAAACATGAGGATACAACTGACAACTGTTGTAGTTGCTCGCATAGCTACTCTCAATCTTAACACTTTAGCTAACTTTTTTTTGCTTCAAGAAGAAGTTTAAACCCGACTTGGGCAACTTGTTAACATATTTAAATATTTAACTACCAAAATAGTGAGTATATTTGACAGATGAACCTAGCATTTTTAAAGTTTTTTTTTTTGAATCTAATTGAACCAATGAATCTTGAAAATTTGAAATACAAGTTACTCAAACTTAGTCTGAGGGCTTAGGATAGCTATTATGCAAAGCTATTCAATTGTGGGTATAGTTCCACACAAGTGCAATTATACCAAAATAATTAGGGTACAGAGCAGTTGTATATGGAAAACCAACAATCAAACTCGATATGGGCTTTACTTACTCCATGATTATCTAAAAGTATCTGATGTAAAATTAAGCTCGAACAGTCTCTCATAAAATTGGCAAGGTATAAAGTAAACCAAATGGGCAAATCCTCGTTCTCAGTCAATACGGAAATTTAAAGATTCATTTCGACTTGCAAAGTTGGAATGAAATGTGTAATAAAATCTTAAAAAAACTACACTTTTAGAGCTAAATGCAAGACGATCAGAGTCAAACCAGAAGATGAGGGAAACGTCATCTACAAAGTACAGTTACCACGAATTTTGATGGCCCAAGTACTTAATATTACAGTACATATATTTTTATTTTGGCAGGTTTTTTATTTCTTTTTTTATCTAATTACCCACTTCTAACAAGGCAGTATTGCATAGAGTGTGTAATTCTTGATAACAAGAAAAGGGCATTTCCTCGTGACTGTGAAAATCTCTCTGTCAAGTTGTCTGCTTATAATTATTTAATTTTTGTTTTTCATATCACGCATGTAATATTTACAACAATCGGATTGTTATAAGTTGAGGCTCGTTTACATTTTGTTAGTAATATCTTCTCTGCGTCTTTAAGTATCTAATACAATTCTACTGTGTACTCTCCCTTTAATTGTGAGCATGGCAGACAACATGTCAGTCACGAGCAAGTCGTTATGAAAAATTGATGATTGAATGTGGAAGACATAATATATGTTTTATAATGCTACATGCTTGAGAAATCGATTTCAAAGTGCAAGAATGCAAATGTTAAAAAGATTTTCTTATTTATTTGAATAACATCCATTTAGCTTGTTAGTTATTTTGATGTATACTAAATAATCTAACAATTTTTAAAAAATTTTAAAATTGTAACAAAATTCGGAATGCTTTTGTAATCTTTCCCACTAATACAATAGTGTAAATATTTTATCATGAATGATGTTACCATATAGGCCCATCACATAAACTAAAGGTACAAGTCTGCCCCATGGTAAATTGTTTTATACATGGGAGGCACTGTTTTCACTTCTGCTCTTGTTCCAATTTGAACGAATCGCATTTTTTATCAGTCACTTTTCCTTTTCATTATAAACAAACGTCATTCAACAATAATAAAATTGTTTTTACGTCGTTTTCTCTTTTTATATTTCATACATCCTGAAAGACGTTTTAGAAAATAAAACTTTTAATAATTACTTATCATTCCTTTGGTCATTTTGGTCATAAAACCAGATGGCCATTTCCTATATAACTTGTCATCTTTACTAACCGTATGTAAAATTGGTTCGATTATTTCCACAACCCTTCCAACTGTTTCACCGAAAGTCCAATAGACTCAAGTTGCGACGCAAAGCCAACCACAGTGATACATCTTGAACTAACTGACTTAAATGTAAATCCTCATTTTGTTCTCATATAAGAAGAAATATGTACTGGGCCTTTTCAAAGCTTATTGAACATGGCACTTTAAAATTCCTTCTGGAGAAATTAACTCGTGGAAAGTGATTACAAAGGTCATTCTTACTCTCCAAAAGAGTAACATTTCCTCATTTTGAGCGTTGGTTCACTGGAAAATAGCTCTTTAGCCTAGTCCTAGAAAAGATCTTGTAACTTTTTCCTATGTAAGCGTCAAAATATTTACCAAGAAATCAGTTCCATAAATGAATCACATTTCTTGCGAATAGCGCTATGAGCATGCACTCCTAAGGTGACTTTCTTCCAGAGAATTAAAACATATTTTGGGAGTGAATTGATGAGCAAAACGAACCATTATTTAATAACTCAGTTTCCATCGCTTTCTTATCAAGGATTACAAGTACGTCCACGGTGAGTCATGACGGGTCCTAAGTAATTTGTAATATCCAAGGTCCCACAAGGGTGCAATAGAGTATTTTCACATTCATGAAGTGGAGAATGTTCTGTTTGCAATACCCAAACAAAATTGTCATTACAAATCAACATTTTGATAGCACTGGGAAGCATGTACTGAAGGCCTCATTTCCTATCCAGAAAAATAATACTTCCCGCGTCGGATACGTTTTGCCTTAAAACTAATTCAGCACGTTATTTCAAACTACCGCTGTCTTGTTACCCGTAATGGTTTCTAATGTATTACTATATGGCTATCCGTAATAGTTCCATGTTACTATGACAGTGAATTGGTTAATGGGTACGAATTCTTTACAATTTGTAGGTTTGTATTTCCTTTAAACATTGCAAGGGTTTTTACCTTCACTAAGTCTGTATGGTTAAATTGTCACGTGACTGTCCCTGGTATTATTTTACACTTGAAACACACGATGTACAAAGACTGTATTTTGTTTAGTTAAGTCGGCATTTAATAGTGTTATATGTGAAGGACAATTGGACTGTTTAGGTATAATCATGCTGCAATTAAGGGCACACTCTGTATTCATTCATGTGGAACTATACTTTTTGAGAGCGTTTGATGACAATAATTATTACTCTGAAGAAGGAATTTTCAGTCGTTTTGAGAATAGTAATGACAAGTAATACTAGCTCTTATAGGGAGTGGAAATGCATAACCTTCTAAAGACTTAAAGGCTTTCATATGTCAACATTAATGGCTGCTTTAAAGTATAAACAAACTATAGCAACAGCATTTACGCAATGCTGTGATATGTAAGTCCCTTTCCATTTTAAAATCGGAGATAAATTGCGAAATATGAACCAGTCTTCCACCAGCAAAGTGTGTAACTCCCAAACAAATTAGCGTTTTCATTCTTCAATTGGAAATGCTCCTTGTGGACACTCTCAAAGAGTTCATTTTTCACTCGAATGAATTCAGAATGCTTTAACAAACTTGTCACCAAGATAAAACTTGAGAAACCTAAATAAAAAAGAAGAGCAATTCATTCCTTATCAGAGTGGTCAACGTCACCATTTATTCTCAAAGAGTTCATTTTCACTCGCATGCAGGTACAACGCATTTCACAAATTCCCACTCCGTTCTTAATTTATACCTAAGTGCCATCAGCCATTTCAAATAGCCTGTAATTGGTGAGATCGAAATTATAGATGTATTGACCACCAGGGAAGGCTTAATATGATATCTCTCAATAAAGAGATCCTCTTATTCTTTGGGTGGAGTATCACTCTTTTAGAAGACATTCTATGAAAAGAAAGTTTTATTGTTTATAAAAAAATACATATTTCAAATCTGCAGATGCAAAGCTGGCAAGAGTTTGCTTCCGAAAAAAATTGTCAGAAAATTTTATTCTAGACTATTCCAAGGAATAAATTCCAATCAAAGGAATTGGAAAAGCACGTCAAACATAATTTAAATGAATTAAACTACAACTCCTTTACATGTTACGTGATAAATTTGGTGACACTTAAACAGATTTTCACCCAATGATTGCTAATAAGTGCATTTCGTCACATTGAATAGTTTTTTTTTTTTTTTTTTGTTCTGAGGACAAAGTTTTATAGCTCTATGATATTGACGGTATGGTGTTTCTTCTCTTCGTATTAATTTGAGTGCATTGTTTTTTTTTTAATTGTAACAAAGAATTTTATTCCAACAAAACCGAAACTAGAAAATATCTGATTGTATTGTTTTACAAAAATAAATGACACTTTCATTTTAATTATACATGAAAGTTCAGTCATTATGATCCCACCATGATGACAACATATTCAGAGATTCACATTTTTCTTGTAGTGACCACTTGCTTCCGAGTTTCAGCGGAGGGAAGAAAGCAGTTCGTAAGGTCTTACTCTATAAGTGCTAAATTTGTACGATGTCGAACAAGGTGAATAAGTTTTAATCTGTAAAGGATAAAAAATTATGGATGATCCTCAGGATTACATTTTTCCCTCTAACGACGAAAAAGAGTATTTCTTGAGTATATCTCGTGAGAGAGACTGTACATAAAACTCTGTAACGACGACTGTTATGAAAGGTATTCTTAACTTTAAAAAGTTCTGACATGAGGCAAACGACTCAAGAAAAAAATCTTCCATTGACACTGGTTTCAAATTTGAAACCAAAGAGCAGTGTTCACTAAAACTTCAAGTGGGCAAATTACCTTCCACTTGAGGAGTAAAATTAATGTATTTTATATCATTTCTGTGTTTTTTATCATTTTGTTTCTTCCATACTCAGATGCTTTTTGTTGAAAATTTCGGGATGGTTTAAAAGTCATAATATGAACAAGTTTTCAATTAAAACGTTCATTCCTGAAATATAACCGTCAAAGGCGCATTCAGTTCTACTGGACAGCTTGACGAAGGTTTTTAAACACACTCATTTAGGCCCTATACTTTGTTAAAAATGAATATCAATGTCCTGAAAACTTTCCCATTATTTTCTTTTGTTGGTAAAGAAAAGCAATATTATTATCCTTTCATGCCCTAATCTCATTGTATATTTACTCATATTCCACTTATCAAGAATTTTATCTCATAACATTTCTTTGTCGAGTGCTACAACACTCCCTAGCTGTACGACGCATTAAAAAATTTTCATTCCTATTTGTCAGGCAAAAACTTGTTTTTACAAGAAACGACCAAGGAAGCTTTTTGACACTTTTCTGACCAAAAAAATAATGAGAAACTACAATTTTCCTTGCAAGCACACTCTTACATCATTTCCGCTGTTGGAATTCTTTCCAGTTGTCATTTAAAATGTAAATCCCTTCCCTATCCCCACCTTCATCTATATGAGTGAAGAGTCTATTTATACAATCACTAAAAATTAAGTACAAGTTCACTATCGAGTTTTAGTAACAACAGAATGTTTAAGTATTTATCTCAATTTATTACGAATGATGCATGGAATAAAATCTTCAAATAAATTAACGATTTCATCAATCAGTTGAAAAAATCACCATTTTACCTAGTATTGTTACATTTATTAACTAGTCCTTTCTGTTTTGTAATTTCTAAACAATACAGATAAATAATCAGTAATTAAATCGCCTTATCGTACCTTACAAAGTCTGAGAAGGATGTTGTCTTTTTGTTAAGAACAAACTTCCCACTTCTGCTATAAGATTTCCTTAAATTTGTAAACCTTTCTACGTTAAGAAAAGAGATACAGGCCGAACCCTTTCCTCTATGTCAATTACAGTAGCTGAATCATCTTTTACCTAATTCACTTTGGTCCAATACAAATCTACATTATTGTGTTATGAACATGGACTGTACATTGTCATTGTACGAAATGAGCTATTCAGCCACTTACTAACACGTCGCAATGCCACATGTTTTGCAAAGTGGAACACAGTTCGGAGTTTTGACAAGACCAGACATTGTACTTTGAACAATATTTGGCAATAATAAGCATTTATTTATGCTGCTGGTTAAGGCATGTTAACAGAATTAGAAAAAGATGATTACTTTCGATTTGAAGATTGGTTCGAGATTGAACTGAGATTTCTTGAGAAGCCATTTGGCGTTATAAAATACAAGTTTCGGGGATACAAGGTTGGTGGGTGACGTTACTACGTTCTGTACTGGTGAAACTTTCATACGTTGTTATCATCAATGGAGCCATTTATGCACTCTGACTTAGAACGAAAACACAATGTTGAAGTTTCGTGCCAACACCAGATATTACCAGTGCTGAATGGGTCATACTTTCAACTGAATTCAGATTTGCTTTTCAAATGATTGGACGCTAACTTTTGCTGAAAAATTTTACAAGGATAAATCCTTACAAAGTAATGCAGCTTCAAATCCTTGCGAAAGTTTTAATGTTTTTAATGTATTTTAGGATCCATGGAGAAGTAACTGAAACAGTACTGAATTTTGCTTCTATCTGATTTTGTTTTTCTGAGGAAATCTGTGTAAATGTGTGCAGTGCAGTGAATGTGTTTTTTTTTAAAAGGAACTATGACACAATTTGCAAAACACTTTATTTTCATATATTATCACCTAAGTTGTTTTCAGAGCATTTATTGAGAAAGTGTAATTTTTTAAATGATTTTTCATGCAACGAAAGGAGGTAAAAAAAAAATAATCGGTATGATTTATTTTCCTCACTTGGTTGTACACCCCCTCCATCACCTAACCACTTTAGTTAGAACTTACCCAGTGGTAAGTCCATGTTTTACACCGTTAGGGGTAAGATTAAAATGCTTTTGTCTCTCAAACTCTTTATTTGCAAACAGTTCATCTAGGCAAATTTTAGTGGATTTGTGATGACACAGTTTTTCATTAACATTGCCTTGAACAGAATTTGTCTTAAATAATCATAATAATAATAAAATAATAGCTTGAGCATCTTTCAGAAGCTGTTGCTGCATTCAACTTCAACATTGCTAAATGCGGTTGTTTAAAACATGTTGAAAGATTGTTTAAGTGCACAAAAGATATACATGCTTTTATTATTGGTAATTTTAGACGTTACCTTCGTTAACGATGATTTCAACCAAAAAAATAAAAAAATAACACTTAATGGCACTGTTTTCAATATTTTGCGCTTTGTTTAATAGTTCAACAGCTAAATTTAGGACTTTTTGTTCTCAAAATTTTTATAAAGCATTGTCTTTAATAATTGTGATAATTCTGACAATTTTAATTCATTCCGTTTTGATTAAAACTTATTTTATTGTCAATGTCTTACAACTCCACTACTTCAGCAAGAAGGTCAACCGTGAACCCTTTTGGTAATTATATATTTTTGAATTCCCATCTGGGTTGGAACAAGAAACCTTTTGGATTTGCCCTGGGGCTTTGATATTTTTAACTCCTAATTAAATTGCCAAGAACCACACAATAAACGTACTTAATCTTATTCCAAACGAAGAACGAATTTCAACGAGAGTAAAAATACTAGTGACAAACGAGATGACGATATATGGAAATTCAAGAAAGTGACAAAATTAATGGAAATTTCGAATAAGCTGATTTTGGTCAAATAATACAGAAAGAAGCGGCCTACTTTATCTCGTCTAAAGAGGAGGGAAATTATTAATCGCAGCAAACGAATGAAATTATTAAAATCCTTTAGAGAGACTAATTTGAGGTACCGTAGCCTTGGTTAGGGTACCATATAAAAGTGTCAAGATAAGTGGACGGGACAGCGAAGCACACAAAATAACATGCCTTCTTTAATTAATTCTCATCATTTTGGTTCCAATAACTTTCGATAGAACCCTTTAAAGAGAATGAGACACAATACTTTTGCTACGTTTTCTCTTGAAATTAGTCAACTTATCACTTACGTAAACCTTACGTAGTCATAAGTTTTTATTTATTTTGGCGGGAATCCAGGGAATATAAAGAAATCGTAAAATCTGGTACTTACAAACTCCTGACCGAAAAGTTTTATTCCGATGTCAGCCCCTCTTGAAGTAAAGAACGCACGGAATACTTATGACATATATTAAAAGCTCCTCGAATTTCGAAAATGTCAGATAATTTTTTGTACTCCAGTTGTTCAAGCAAAAACCTCGCAGTTAATGAGTGCACTCGAATATGACACGGTATTATAAACAACTATCTTTCTAACCACACGTGACTGTTGAGCTTGATATGCATGGCTGCTTTCAAAATCAAATGTAGATAAAGGTTATACGGCGAAAGCGGCATAGATGAATAATTTTGGCATGAATCTGCAGTGCATTTATATACATTTCACACTAATGATAGAGGATCCAGACAGCTACCAAAACCGTACGCAGCACACTACACGGTGTTTTGTTTTAGTTCCCGCCTTTTAATTTTCTTTTCTTCTGAAAACACCAAAACCTGCTTTTGTCCTCCCTCTTTTGGAAATGATGATGTTAAGCCTCTTTTCCATTTATAAGACTTGCAAAATGGAGTTTCCTTGCTTCAGACTCGTGAATCAAATAATTAATAACAATACAAGCGCTGTGATAACACCGGCCTAATTCCTTGCAGCTCGCTCGCGCTGACTCAAGGGCAGATGATCGTCACCGCTCGCTAGGATGAAAAACGTTAATACTTTCCATATACTCGGCGTTCTTCGGTGTCCACACACCGTCCGTGTATTTGAAGCCTCCGATGAAATTATGGAGACTAAAATCGAGCCTCGGTCGTGCCACAATGCTATTTGAATCCTTGTAAATGGTCTCCTCAGTTGAAGGGATATTCATACAATGAAACCCAACCGCTTCCTCCAGGGCCTCGTTCAAGGAAATGATCTTTAAATTTGAAAAGGTTTTCTCATCGCGTTCACACATCAATGTAGGTCAGGGTTACGGCTAGCCGATGTGATGTGGCGCCCTCATTTTGTGGGTCACCGCGTCCCACTTCATGTGCATCAGTCGTTGCTACGTACGATTCGTAGCGTGAACTGCACCTAGTAAAAAGATTACGCTTCGAAAGGGATGTTTCTTAGTATCACACAGAGAAAAGGAAGACTGGATAGGACTCTTATAGAGGAGTGAGCTAGATGGAAGAATTATGTAAGATTATCAAGAATGATAAGGGAAGAATATCAAAATATGTTCGGTAAAAAAGAGAAGAAATAGACAGGGCGGTTTGAACCATTAAAACAATACGTCAGTCCCGCCGAGTTACCATCTGCATAGCTGGAAGTTATCTTGCATTAATGTATTTTCTTTTCCCTCTTTAGCCTGAAGGTTTATTTTCGTCACAAACGTAAGGGGCGTCTCATTGAAGTTTCGCCGTTGTATGTCAAATTGATTTTTTATGACGAATCTCTGCCGTTTATTTGGATTTCTCATTCAACCTCCTTCGCAAATAACGACTTTCAAGAATCAGAGAAGAAAATTTCAGTCTTGATTCGGCAGTCAGAATTTTGAACATTAATGGGAATATAACCATGCGAGGAAGGAGTAAATATTGCTGTTGCGGTTTTACTTTTGTTATTGTTTTTTTTTTATTTATTCATTTATTCTTGAAGGTTCTAAGATAAAACAGAAAAAATTAGACCGCAGAGGACGTCGAACCCGCAACAGGAGAATAGGACAACGGTAAGTAGACCTCTCTTCAACCTCTCCAAAAGGGTAACAGGGATGATAAAGAGGAAAGGACATTAAGTTTGTTATCAGGTGCCTGGAAGATCGAGGTCAGGTGCCTAGAAGTTTGGGGGAAGGTGCCTGGAAGATTTTGTAGAACTTGCCTTCAATTACCTCTACACAGCGATAAAATTTAAAGAACAGGAAAATTCGATCTTGTTTATGTTGACCCGATATTCTGAATGCAGCCCACTTCTTCTCCTGTTGTCCCCGACTTTAAAGACTTTAAATTACATGGACTTACAAGGGGACTTGCTCGGGAAGTTCTGTTGCAGTGTCTGAAGGCAAAAGAAAATTATCCCGAAATACGGGAGTTGGGGATAGGGGCTCAGCTCCCCTCAGTCAAAATGCAGGTTGGTTTCTTAAATTGTGCCTACGCCCCCCCCCCCCACACACACACACTTTTCGTGAAGGCCTTACTGGTCCCATTTGCGAAATGTATGTAACTCTTCCAGTAAAGTAACCCAAAAGCTATCATTAAATTGCATCTAAGAATGATGAGAAAGTTTTATTTAAAAACATCCAAAGTGGAGGTCAACACTCCCCCACCCACTCCTCCATCAGGACGGCGGCGTCAAAGTTGCATTTCCCATATAAGAACAGCCTCCTACGTTAATGTACTTACAGACGAGAAAGGTTGAAGACTTTTCGCTCAGTTGTCTACAGCTAATATTGCTTCATAATTTGTGTCTTTCTGTTATTTTTTTTACACGATGCGCATGACGTGAAATTCACAGAATCGCATCGTCGATTAGACTATGGAGGATGTTTGATATGGATATCACCTACAAATGAAATTACCAGAAATATAGACAGCATTGATTGATTGATTGATTGATTGATTGATTGATTGATTTATTCATTTATTCATTCATTCATTCATTCATTCATTCATTCATTCA
>WURT03669324.1:0-17514 GCA_009936505.3 Holothuria glaberrima | reverse complement strand
GTTATTTTGTCAAATTTGGAGTCTCGACGGTTTATTCACCAATAATAGTTTGCCAAATGCGATTTATTCCTTAAATATTATTTGATAGGAAATTTCGTGAATTTGAGATTACTAACTAAAAAGAGGAACTAAGGAAGCTGTTACAACAGGCATGTCTTGTGGAAAATGATGCATGGTAAACTTGTTCTAGGCCGTACAGTAATACAGTAATGTATTAGTACCGGCACATGGTTACACGAGTGCCCTAAAGGAGTGTATAAGTGCTTTTGAATATTCACTGTATTACGGAAATTGTTTTCAATCAACATGATCTAATTGTTTTGTTTCCGAGGCCTTATTAACAATCTCGTAAGGCGGTCATTATCTGTACTAACTGAGTAAGCTTGTGAGACAGTCCATTTCAGGCGACACATGAGCTATTTTTAAGTCCAAAATTTCTTAGCGCTTCTTTACTCGCTAACCTATGGTGGATCTCAGCTTAGATCAGTGCTTGTTAGTCGGTTCCCAAATAACCGAAATATCTAGACTATATGCAACATTAAAATAATTACGGTGCAGGTAGTTTGTCAAATGCCCAATGCTTGTTGTTACGTTTCGAACAATTCTATTTAAAATCGCAAATCTCAGCTACCTTCGGGTCAATCAAAATTCAGCATACTTCAGCCCCCACAAATTTCGCTGGGGGTCTGTCGACCCCAGCCCCTCTCTTCCTACGCCCTTGATATGTTTGACATACGGTTCGCCCGGTGTATCGCGCTAGTTGTGTTGTAAACATTACATAGAATGCTTACTGTACGTTCGTTCGGAAGAGAAAACACGTGAAATGTTAGCCCGCGGAGCGACATGTCGGAACGTACTGGTTGAGAGCATGCGCGACACAGGATGTATTATTGTATATATTCACACGCGTTACGAAGGTAACGTGTTGTTAACCACTAGCCGGCTGCAGCAGTGCTACGCTAAGGCTATACTGTTTGATCGCGGATGGCTAGGCGGGCCCGAGGAAGCAAATGTAATAATTGCATTATCAAAAACTGATACAGGGAATTGATTCGTTTTAATGATAGTATTTACAAGTAGGTTGGAACTGAAATGTGAGAAGGTGTGAAATGAAGTTAAGTCCAATCGTTGTGTGGATGCCCGAATACCTGAACAAATTACTTCAATCGATTTGCAGGTTTGTGTGGCAAATCTGCGACGCGTGAATTTTTTTGTATCGCTACTGTGCTCAATTACATCGCAAACTGCGATGTGATACATGTTATTGCGGACCCTGCTGATAGGCTTTGCAGTCACTATTTGTATACCAGGTTTCCCGTGGTTGTAATGTGGGTGCCTCTTATTTTTCTAGTGTTTTCTATAATTGTATTTCTCAAGAAACACTGGCCTCGCAGGGGCGGATGTAGGAGTTTAAAAGGGGCCCATTGAGTGCCGAAAGCACGAGTGAGCCACGAAGTCGAGACGGGACATCGGGACTTTTTGAAAATTACACATGAAATTATGCAATTTGTTGTCTTTTCCAACTTAAATCACAAATAATTTAATAGCTGTAATTATGACCCATTCTTAAACAGAATCAACATCTTTTCAGTCATGGCAACCAGAGGTGCTGCCTTTATACTGGGGACACTAACGAAGATAATGTCTTAATCTTACCCCAGATAAGCCAGAAAGTCAGTGAAAGCATGCATATTCGTACAATAGTTTGCAACCGAGGTGGACACTTCCTTTGTCGCCTAGTGTGTAAGTGCCGTCCTAGAAGAGGAGGGACGGACCTTTTCAAAAAAATGTGTTCGTCAAAGGTGTCTGAGTGGCAAAATGATCCAAAGTTTCAAAGTGACCACATGTTGAAAACTTCACGTACTTAAAGAGATACACTCGTCATCCCAACGTATATTTTAGTATGGAGGTACCAAAATTCTCAGTTGGTGGCTGCTCTTTGATTGACAGCAAAGTTTAAAAATTTAAAAGATGCAGAGTAGCTCACAAGCTTACACAATGCAGAGAAAGTGGATTACACATTATATGCTCACCTGGACATGGCCTTAAGCAATAAAATAGGTCTGTGTCTGCACAAGGAGGAGCATTTTACAGTTAATTGAGGAGCTACAAGATAATTGGAACTGTATGGCATGACGAGAATTGCTACATACACTCGTCACACCAAAGTATGATTTTAAGCGTGGGGATATCAAAATTCTCAGTTGGCTACTGCTGTTTGATTGAAAACAAAGTTTGAAAATTCAAAAGGTACATATTAGCTCACATTCCATACAATGCAGATAGAGGGTTTGTATTACACATATAGCCTTGCATGCATGCTCACCAATACATGGCCTTAAGCAATAACGTAGGTTTGTGTCTGTACAGCTTTACGCTGTTAAAGGAGAAGCTGAAAGTTGCTTTAGTTGGGAGAACTGGAATCGTCTGGGATGACGAGAATTGCCCTTTGAAAGACAGAATATGACTGAGGGTTAGATCGCCCAGGACGCGCTAAAAATTTGATAATTTGTGAAGAATTTACGAAAATCTTTATAACTGGTGACAGGAAATGAAAGGAACAGCCCGTTTGTATTTTCATACATCTACAAAATGGGGTAAGGGTGGTCCGAACCCCTTTGGATCTTGTATCAGCACTTATTTCGATAACTCCCTTGATGGACGCACACATTTTCCACAGAAATGATTTTTAGAGCTCCTTGCAACGTCCTTACGATCATGATGTACCTCACTTATATAATGAATAGTGGGGTTTGATAGACAGCATTTTAGACCAGTGTAGAACATGTTAAATATACCCCAAAGTTTATAGGGTTTTTGCCCCCTGGTTCTCAACCTGGCATTTGTCCTGGACCAACCCAGAAACCTCGAAGCAGGCCTCTAAGGTTGGCCCCTGAACCCAACTCCTTCACAGAGTACACCCGTTTCCACACTCATCACCCTCGGGCGCAACCGATCAGAGTGAACCATCCCCCATTCTTCGCTCCAACCTAAATGACTTTTGGCACCGCAAATATGAATTCTCGGGCTACTGCTTATTTACGCTAACACCTTTGTCTAAAACAATGCTAACACTCAAGAAACTAGACGCAGAAAGGTAACATGATAGCCCTGTAATGCTGCTTTCAATTGAAAAGAAAATAACAACTAAGATATTTCCGTTACAAAACAGAAATATTAAGGAAGAAAGAGAGTTGGTTCGGCAGCCTGAACTATATTCAATAGCAACCTTTTGCTTGCCATCAGATTTGCCTACCGCAGGTTTAAACAAACAAGGATTTATAGGCTACCATCGCTTTTTGAAAATCTTGGAATAAAACTTATAGAAGTCTGGAAATCGAACCCACAAATCAAACTGTGGAATCCTGTCAACTATATACAATATTTTTTCTGAAGCCATGGTGACAGCAGGTTCAGATAATCAATCCACATAGGAGGGACACTGCGGAAGCAAAACCAGGAACTGCCATCATCTCAAGGCTACCAAAAGAGTTTCAACGAATTTCAACGAGTTTTTAAGTGTACTGTTAACTGATTCTACGAGGCAGAGCAGGTCAAACACGACAGCAAGCGTATTGATTAAAGGAGAAAGAGAGAGAGAGAGAGTGAGAGTCTAAACATTTTAATACCTGACTCAGAGAAATTGATTTGCAAAAAGGTAGGAAAATATCTAATGTTTGGCTAGAAATCGCTTCAGTCTTCTCAATGGTTCTAATTTTAACTGCATAAACGCATATGTAACTCACAGTTTGTCTGATTTGTATTGTTGTGTCGACGTTCATTGAAATATGAAAAGAATCAAAGTATAAAGAAATCCTCTGATAAGGGCCTTTTTGAAATGCTACTGTAGTTATATTTTTGTATTATTATTTTCTTTGTTGTTATTCGAGGACAATACACAGTCAATCATCTCCCTTTGTTTACACTCCTCGGAGTCGTTGCGAGTGGGCCAAGTTGCCTCAGTGTTAAAGTCAGGGCCGGATTAAAAACGGGGCCAACCGGGGCCCAAGCCCCGGGCCTCCACATTTAGGGGCCCCCACATTTGCTTGTCGAAAAAATTAGAGGCATGAGATGCTTTACCGTCCGTCCGTCGATGATCAACATGTAAAATACGGACCTTTGTTCGGAACTCCACATTGAACAAAATTATCTTCCCATAAATACTTGGGGCCTATAAGAATGCATGGTCTTTATTTTACGGCATTTGCGTGACTTGTCACACACGTGACTCCACAAACCCCATGAATTCAGTGTTTACAAAATTAATGTGAATTCTGTCGGTTTTGCACAAAACAAACTACTGACATTCAGATATTTAGATGACGTTCTAGTCATCGACCACCGATCATGTGATAATCTCCCTTATCATGATAGACTCAAATGTCTGGGACTTACTTCTCTTGAGTTAGGAAGGATAAGGGGGATATGCTGCAGGTTTTCAAATTCCTTTCTGGTATGAATTATCTAATTGTAACTACAGTACTTAGAGGTTTGTGCTAATTCCCGTGTTCGTGGCCATTGTATGAAGCTGGTCACATTTCTCTAGGCTTGAGATTAGAAAGTTCAGCTTCTCTCATAGAGTCGTCAATGAATGGAACAGTCTGCCTGAGTGGGTTGTTAATTCCTCTTCAGTCAATTGCTTCAAGATAAACATTGACAAGTCTTATTGTGACTGTGGCAGAATATGATTGTAGTATGTGGGTTTTTGTACGGGTTTTGGTTTGTTTTGCGTTTTTTGGGGGGTCTGGTTTTTTACAGGGCATCTTATGGGGCTTTTGCCCTCCTTTGCCCTTGAACTTGCTATGTTATGCTGTCAGGTGACCAATCGATGAAATCTTCAGCCCTGTTTCCATAATCATCGAACAATCGGTAAATATGAATGGCTCATTTAAAGTTTCATGTAGCCTAGGTAGAATTTAAAGTCACCGTTCAATCCGATGAATTAAAATGACATGAACTGTCACGTGCACATTGTGCAAATCAAATTCCAATAGGCTAGGACATTTACACTAGACCTAGTTTATTCAATCCCTTGTTTTAGTGTGATAAATTATGTAGTAGGCTACTAGCACTAAATTACAACAGACACTTCATTCATAATGTTGGGGACGTATCTATGACTTGGGACCAGCTTCCAGGATTACGGGATCTCTTTTCTCATCAACCTCCATTCGCGTAGCCAGAGGGGGGCCAGGGGGCCATGCCCCCAATCGAATTCTAAAAAATATATTTTTTAGAATTTTTGTAATGGAACAAAAAATTGACTTCAAATGATGCTAAATGTTGCACCTGATTGCATCTGAGGGTACTTAAATATTAACAAATTTCTCAAAGGGGAGGGGTGTCCCCCTCCCCTTGCACCCTCCCCAGACCGTCGATCAGGCCCCGCAGTTAGCCCTCCAAACAAAAAACCTGGCTATGCCAGTGTCAATCTCAGCATCCTTACTATGGAACCCAACGTGCTCAAATACATCGACGTCAAAATGACATCATCGCGGGGCAGTTTGCTAAAGTCAAAGCAAGAAGAAAGGCTATTCCATGATGGGTTCAACTGAAACAGGAGTAAATGTATTTCCCACATTAGACACTTGGGAGGGGAAAGTTTGCGTTAGTGTGTTTCTCATATGGAAAACGGAATATTGATTCCTGGAGGGGCATTATAAAAAACAACGTTAAAGTAAATTACATATAAAAATAGTTATTATTCAGAACATATGATTTCAAAATTGAAAAATTTGGATGCAACTTGCAAGGCCTGGGAAGTGCCATTTCCAGCAATCTATGAAGCATTTTCTGCGAAACTTTTCTTGCACGCTACGTGCCAGCCTATCGTGGCGCTCCACTTAGACAGTGGGTCTAATCGTGAAAGGGCCCCAAAATTATTCTGGCCCCGAGCCCCACAAGCTAAATCCGGCCCTGGTTAAAGTTATGGTGGCATGCCACCGAAGTGAGCTGTTTATACTTGACAGTTGAACAAATATTTGGCTATTTTCTGCTTTTTACATCGAATATCCAACTATGTAGCTTTCATGTTACCAGATCCTTAAGGGTGGACTGCCCGATGGTGCAATGTTGTAGAATCAGGGAGTGGTATAAGCTAAACTATCTCCCTGGTTGAATGACAGCCGCTACCCGTGCCCTAAGTTTGAAGACCGTCATAGTCCTGCTGCTGGAAGGAAGAATACAGGTAGTTTATTGCTGATTCCAAGTTCCAACGCGTGTCACGAAGAAAAATAACGACCCCACACTTGAATATCTCTGTGTTCATGCGGGAAAGAGTGTTTATCAAGATCACAGTGCATTCACAGGGAACAGCAAACAATTAAGTGATCAAGATAACGTGCTCTTCGCCAAGCTGTACACGAACTTCCATTAATTTATATTACAATAAAGTAAGCCATATGTGAAATTACATTTGTTTTACGCACAGCAAACTGTATGGCACTTGGCAGTGGCGTGTGCAGGTTTGGGGGATGGGAACATAACTTGTGACTGAAAGAAGGTATAGTGTAACGGAAGGAGATGTCACAAGTTCACCTAAGGTGCATCACAAGCGCTTGTCTGCACGCGTACGGTCTAGGTGACCCTCTTTGGCCTCTGTCGGGGTCCAGATGTAGAGCCCCAAGTGGGGTGGAAGGGACGAAGTCCCAGAAGCTCTTGCAATATCAGATATCAAGACGGCCGAAGATTGGTTACAGAGGCTCTATTTATCAGCTTTTATCCCCTTTCAAATTTTGGGAAAAAATTGATGGTCTGTTATGACTGAGCGGACAGGTCAATAAGAAAACGGCAAATGAAATCCAAAACGTATGCAGTCCTTACGAGAAGGGCTATTTCGGGTGCATTGACTAACGTTTAGTTGACACGCGGTATGCGGTTTGGGACAGCACGGAACGCGGTCAACGTAATACGGTAAACATTCGCGTGAGGTATTTACTTGCAGGCGTTTTTACACTGAGGTTACTTAAAATGGCTCCCGAGATATCCATGCTTGCTAAAGTACGCTTCATCCAAATTCAGGAGGATGTTATTATTGCAGTGGGAGCATATGCATATGCATAACGAAGATAGGCTGTACATCCTATCCATAAGAAAAAAAGTGAAATGAAAAAGGGGTGTCACTGCTGAGTATTTTTCCTTCAAGTATCTCGAGAGAGATAAATATACGGTTTCATGTACCATAGGTTGGAAAAGCCGGAAGTGGGAAGATAAGACTACTGGGCCACGTGGGCACTAAAATGCGCGCGGTATGCGGATCCAATTCTACATGGTGAATTCGATTTTTCCGCGTGTTATGGTTTCGCATTCCGCATTCCGCATACCGCGTGCAAATAAATGACCCAATGGAAATCAATAGAGGAATTTCATGTGACGTCACGCGCGTTGGATTCCCAGGGACTGAAGGGCAAAGCATACACGCAGTAAACGTATTTACAGCACACGTGCACGGCATAACCATATATACTACTGTGACACAATGAACGCGTGCCCTTTAAAGCCAAGGAGACACGCAATCTTGCCCGTCAAAATCGCGTGAGACGCACGACCACGTGACTCAGTGAAATCCCTCATTGAGGGATTTCAGTCACATGACTACAACCAAACAGACGCCATTATGTCGGGCAAGTTTGGTGCATGAGCACGCGCCCCGACTGTTAGTCGGACGTGTGATCGCGCGTCTTTTCGGTCCTTGTACCAGATCAGCAAAGGCATGGAATTTAACTTCATTGACGCTACCTTATAGCGCAGGTTTTTCTTCCGTTTATAGAAACTAAGTACAAGGTCAAATGTGTCAAGAGGATAATTCAGCCACATATCTAGGTGGGGGCTTTAACCGGTCCAAGCCATTACTTTTTTGACTTGAAAAATACCACCACTTAAAATGCTCACAATTTAATTGTCTTTTTCACGATTGTAAGTTTAGTAGAACCTGCGAAATGGGGTGCACGGGTATCTGTATCTAAATCTCCATGGGATCCCCTGGTCTCCCACTCCGAGCCCCTGCTGTATACCCTGCGCAGCGTCTGTGCCCTGATGTGATTATAACGAACGAGTCTCCATTTTCCAAACCCTCATATTCTCCCAAAGCTTTCAATTTTGGGTCACTACGTGGTCAAAAGACCGCGTACCTATGTCACTTGAGATAGTTGAAGGTTTTTTTTTTAATTCTGATTGTTACAATTATGAGCCCCTAGACCCACCCTCCCAGTGCTCCACGGCTTATTCTGGTGCCGTCAGATCGTTAGGTCTGATATCCCCTTATTATTAAACACATATCATTACCACCGGTAAGAATGGACTCATAACCCTTTACTCATTTTGAAACAAATCAAGGTCGCTTGAAAAGAGCCTTTAATGTTTCAGATCATAAAAATCGCACAAATTACCTAAGGTCACCCAATGACCATGGGCATCGATCACGGGGGGGGGGGGGACAGGGGGCATGTCCCCTTCAATATGCTTTGTGGAGGGGACAAAATATCAAATGTCCCCATCAATATTTAAAAATATGCAGAAAAAAAATAAATGTTGTTACACACATTTTTGATGTGAATATTTGTGATCTTTGCCTATTAATGACAGCTGAAGAAAACTTTAGATAAGAAATATGTGATCTGTGACCTCTAGAATGCACCAAATTGATTGGCTTCCAGGGGCATCAACCCTGGACCCCAGCAGGGGGCGAATGGTTATGCGCAGTACTCCTGTCCCGAGACGCAAACATAGCCGGATTTACCTTCAGGGAGCCCGTAACCTGTTGTGTGAAGGGGCCCCTTTCGAGTCAGTTGTAAATGTAGTTGTGGGCCGGCACTATAATGTAAGACTGTCATGGAAATTTTCTGGGGTCCCCTCAAAGTAAAAATATCGGGGCCGTAACCTAAAGGTTGCCTCGATTACTGGGTTAATCCGGCTAAGGGCGCAAATTGTTCACTCAAGCCGGTGTCCCCCGGATAATTTTAAAAGATCACAGTCCCTGCCAGTGACAATTCTTCAACAAAACTTACATCCCATCCTATGATAAAAAATAAGTAGTTATGAATTAGATAAGGGGTACGTTAACACACGTTCGAGTGGCTGCATTCTCATTTTGAATCATCACATAAGTTCTTTCATATTTTTTTACAGTGAAGAACAAGGAGGGAAAGCAAGATGGTTCGGTTCCTTTGTCTGGTCATCTTCTTTGCTGCTGCTTGTTATAATGTCCAGTGCCAGAATGTACGTAACACAAGACTCCGACCCGTCAGTGTGGCAATCGACCCCCGGGAGTCAGTGGGACTTAACCGTAGGATAAGTATCTTGGAAAGAGAAGTAGCGGCTGTAAAAGGTCAGAACGTAGCACTCAATACCATGCTTCGCAAGATGAACGCTACAGTGAGTATTAGTGCTAATGACGTCAGACCTGCAATGTGACGTATGCAATTCATCACTTTTGGTCTCAATGTGATATTAGGGCCTAAGAATGTATCGTGATAAGGACGACGCTCTATGATTCATTCTAGTACTATGATTTGTCATAAGCAGAAATCATGTAGGTGTCACTTTATTCTCAGCCTAGTGACATGCAATGTGGAGTTGATATAACTTAGAAAAAAATTAAAGCAATTTTGTGACCCATATCAGGGCCCATCTAATTTCTCTAACGGTCGGACATCAAATTTGCCATCTCTCTACAAGAAAATATGCATATCAAACCAGATATTCATAGGTACATTGTAAAAAATGTCTACCCACTGTTGTAGAAATTACAAAAGTAAAGAAATACAAAGCGGAAACGGAAAAGGTGCTTATAATTTTTGGAAACAAATTGACGGCAGTACTTTTTCCGTTTTCTTTAAGAATTTCTTTATTTTTTGCTCTGTTAGTTTTTTACAGTGTTCTCTATAAAAACTTACTAGCACCAGCAATAAGAAAGTTGTGGTGTGCTTTGGCCGCCCTTGGTTCATGTCCTCTCTCACTTACGAGTAAAAAGTTTTTCTTTGTATGCATCACCGTGGTATTTGACTAACAATTCTACAAAGACGTTAACATATTGTTTGGTACTCATACCAATATTTGCGCTCAAAAATGCCCCTTAACCAATATTTTTAAAGAAAAATGAAGAAACCACAAAACTGGGTTTCCCTTGACTACTTAATGTCCGTTCCCATTCTGTGTATTACCAAGATAGTTTGTTAGTTACAACTTCGTGTAGATAATAGCCTTCAGTGTGGCCCAGGTATTACTGCTCAAAAATGCCCCAAAACCGCATTTTTTTTTGAAAAGAAAAAGAAATAGACGTTCAAAGCGCTACCTCACTGAAGGATCCGAGATGCCCCAATTTTCAATCTAAAAGCAAAGTACCATTTGCCAGTTTCATTCATTTTACGTAAGTTTGAATCTGGGGAATCCAAATTTTTCCCACACTTTATTTAGCCATTTAGCTACCTGTAAACAACACATGAGGTAGAGTGGTGACACAACTAAAGACTGGAGAATTTAGGTACTCAAAATTGAGCTCAGCAGAAAGGCCATATTTGTCAAGTCAAATAAAAAAAGGCTGGATTATTTGTGGGGAACTTTTAGAAGGAACTATGTTTTGAGAGACAGTTACATATCATTGTCAATCCTATAAAAGTTTTAGACCCCAATTGTTGGAGCAAAGGAGTATTTCGAGTTGAAATACGACAGCGAAAGTGATCAAAATGACTCCATTAGTTGCAGCAAAACAACTTGCATGTGAAAATACATTCCTAATGTATACTTTACATCATATCAAATTTTTTGCAAAAAAGAAAAGAAAAAAAAAGGCAACCTGCTAGAGGCTACATTTCAGTGCCTGCACTGGCAGAGGTTCTATTTTACGATCGCCTTCCCAGTAAATGGATATGCAGCTGTCATGCCAGGTATCGGGGAGCTACAGAAAAGTACGCCTATTATGAGACCGTGGAAGTACTACCTCCGAGGTCGCACTTCCATGATGAGACCAAACCGAGATTCACATGATCTTTGTTGTTCCTGGAATCTGTTATATTGGCTTCCATTTCTAATCCTTACATACGTCACCTAGGTCACACTGATACATAAACAGGATTACATGAGGTGAGAGGGAAATGCAACCAACAACAATGAGTGTTGTTGTAGCTTTCATGCTAGTGGCCGATTGTTCTATATACGTTGAAGAGAATGATGGCTAGTAACAGGTGGCCATCCAGCATTGGAGAAAGGGAAAACAAGCCAGTGATCCACAACTGGAAAAAAACGCCTTGGACGGCTTGACTTGAACCAATTGGTTGGAAATCGGGCCGTTAAACCTCATCTAACTAACTAACTAGCCATCCAGTATTTCCCGGAAAGTAATTTGTGAAGAAAAGCAGGTTCAAGGTCTCACAATTGAAAATTACTTGTCGGTAAGGCGCTGTAAGTCACATCAGAGACACCAGGGAGGTGTTAAGACCTCCCTGGAGATACCAAGGCAGTTATGAAATTGGTTTTAAAGTGTAGGGGCCTACCTAAAGTCTACATGTACAAGAATATATATTTTAGAGGTTGGAAAATGAATCCTATTCATTCAACTCCCATCTTCATAGTCTATTCCATTGCAGAGATATAAAACGTTGAAGGATATTTACTTAATTTGAAGTAGTCAATTGAGCAATAATCTGAGATGTCCTTCTTGTACAACTCACATTATCTCCTTTTGTTTCCTTTTGAAATTAAAATGTTTATATAACCTTGAAAAGTTTACTGTTTTCTTGAACCCCATAACAGTTAGATGGTGATCATATTCCGGGACAAGGTGCAATGGCTTTTGAAAAAACAAAGGAAAAGAAAGAAAGTAACTTGAGTAGTACAAGAATGACATCACAAATTATTGCGAAATCTGCCATTTTAAATTAAGTGAATAAGCTTCAACATTTTACATCTCAGCTCAGGAATGTGGTGTAGAGATGGGAGTTAGACCATTTGAATTCATTTTTCAAGCTTTTGACATTTTTTTTTGAAATTTTTGACTTTAGGTACACTTTAAGCAGGGGCGGACTGGCCCACCGGGAAACCGGGAAATTTCCCGGAGCCCCACCCTTTGGGACCCTTTCGTCATATACCAGTGGTCTGTACGGCGATTTTAGGGGCTGAATTAACTAGTAACCTCGGTGAACTGCAGTTTTGGGGCCCTTTGGGCGGAGAACGAACGGAATATGGAATCCACCACAAAAAGTGCGATTTTGAGACAAAATTTATGACCAAACTATAAAATCATTCCTCTCGCTCGGACAAAGCTATGGACTCGCTTTTTACGCCGGCTAATTCTGCGCGAAAAAAGCCGTTTAAACATTCTGATGTGGGCGCTCTTCATAAAATTTTACTATCTGTAAACGGTGGCCCCGGTATAACAGCGTAGTCACTGAGGAACTTGACATGGCCGCTTTTAATGTGTGCCACGAAACAAAGATTGACATGGTTAATGCAAGAAACTGATGCCCATCGGATCGGAAGGGTGTTTCTCCAATCCAGGGTATATGCAAGTAGATCAAATGTGTTCAAGGTATGTTATGGTGTAGCCTATCTTGGATGACATAGTGTTATTTATAAATAATTAATCGTGTAAAGGATTACATCGTAACAGAACTTATGTGGATGACATAGCTTTTAGGACAGACATGATGCCTACTTGATGACATTTTATTGTGAGATTATGTAGATAACATAAAGCACGATGGTATCTAGTCAATAACATACGTATAGTAGTGGCGCCGCGATGGGAGAACATGGGGGAAGTTTCCCCCGTCAATGTCTTTGGCCCTATGTATCCCTGTCCGCTCCTGTTGAAAGGTATATCTTACAGAAACAATAAACATTCACAACTTTTTGCCCCTAAACTTCTACTTGCCCAAAAAATCTGCTTGCCCCAAACATCTGCTTGCCCCATACATCTGCTTGCCCCAAATATCTGCTCTCCCACTTGCCCACTTTTGAAACTTGCAAGGGCGCTACCACTGATAAATATCATGATGTGTGGAGGACAACATTTAATGTAGGGGAGGACAAGGTATACAGAATGTAGTAATGGTATCATGTAGATGACACAGTGCGAAGAATGACGGTAAAGTTTGTGGTTGGCGTATGCGTATTTTTTGTTTGGCATAACAATCAATACAGCATGTGTGTGTGTGAATGGTGTGACTGCAATTACTTACGATTAGGCTTTAACGACCATAATCGATATCTTATTAAACTAAGATCGTGTCAGTTGATATTTATGGGGTCGCGAACCTTAAATGCCTTTATTATAGTGATCTTTAAAGAAATCTTTGAAACAGTGGAGTTAACAAGCCAGCGAGTCGTACAAGAACGCTGTTTGACAAAATTTGGAAACGAGACCGGCAATTGCATGGTTGGATTAGAAGCGAAGAAAAAGACGACCCAAGGTTTATTGTAAAGTCAGAATATGATCAAACGTATTGAACACCGGGCATCCTCTACAACATCAGGGCAGTAGTTTGCCAATCCATAGGAAGGGGGCATTTAATGACCGCGCGGTGGCGTGTCTAGGATAGGTGGCACTCGAGCGGATCCTTTCTTTGTCACCCAGTGCCGCAATGAGGGATGTGTCTAAGAGGAGGGGTCTAAAAGGCGAATGTGACATTTATGTACGATGCAAATTGGTGCCGTCTTTTGTATGGCTTTGAACTGATTATATACATTTAGAATTTTTCATTTATTATGGTCTTTTCTTTTATTTTCTTTGGGGGTTGTCAAAGGGCCAAAGTGACACCCCTACTCCTTGAGAAGTTTTTGTGTATGTAAGATGGCTGAGGTGTAAAATAGTGATTTCTTGGGAAAAGTTTTGAACTGGTTATACGTTTAGAAACTCTCACTTTTCAGTGCCTTTTAATATTTTCTTTTTGACTGGGTGCTAGGGAGCGGGCACTGTCTAACGTCGCCACTCCCCTTTGAGAAATGTTTGCCTTTACAAGGTTTCTTGGATACAAAATGGTGCTATCTTTAAGAAAGCTTTGAATTGGTTATAATGTTTAGAAATTTTCATTATTTAGTGTTTTTCGACTGTAGCAAGGAACGGTGCTATGCCACAGCCGAAAACTGGTACTAGGTGCGGCCTTCCCTCCTCTGAGTGCGGATGTTGGAGGGCCACCATCAGTTGATGTGTAGCGTAGGCCTACGTCTTGTCAATTATTCCTCTTTATAACCCTTTTTACCCTCCAAAATTGCATCTGAACATTTTTGAGACTTCATACTTAAAAAACTAAAGACTTCAAAAGGAAAAGTTGAAGCTAAATTGAAAACTAATTCGGCAATATAACTTTGTAGGAGAAAAAAGGACAAGAGGTACTTCCAAGCTTGTTAATTTTAACATGTAATTAAAGGTAACCATAGGTTATTGTATGTAAGCATGCTGTGGCAATGGGTGAAAAGAAATATTAAAGATCTCAAATTATTGCACGCAGCTGTGTTGTGTGCATTATGCCTGAGAAAGGAAGGCCATTCGGCAGTGCGAGTTACCGGCATATGAGCCTGTCGGCAGAGAGGGTCCGGAGACCTCCCCTGAAAAATTTGAAAATAGGGACCCTTATATGCGATTTCCTGGGTTCTGAAGGCCTTAATAGTTCACAGGCAACGTCTTTATAAGGGCAAACTTAATACTGTAGGTCTGTCGATTCGCTTTGCGGCTGGACCAAATCTGGGGGAGCAGCAGGCTGCACGAAATGTCCCTTATTCAGTCATGAAGCTTTGAAGAGGGACTGAGCAAACATATTTCACTCCTTGGGGTAGGGAGAGAGAGTTGGTATTTGAAATGTAGTACTATATAGGTTGCTGGCAATTGATTAAATGAGGATTTGCTGTTGTATTGTTAAGTCGTAACCACATGTTTCTTCTTCTTACCGACCGAAGTTATTCAGCATGGCCGCAGCGTTTGCGGCTAGTCAGGAATCAAAGGTTGAAAATCTAACGTTGAGGATGGATAAAGTGGAAGCAAACATTGACATCATCGTTGATCAGGCTGGCATCGATTTGGAAGACACTGAGTTAAATCGTTTCCTTGGAAACGCTGAGGCCCAGTTGATAGATTTACAAATGGACCCGGCCTTTGAAGAGGCAGAGATACCCACAATCCCTCCTGAGACAGAAGACATTACCGTAGACCAAGCTGACCTCTTGGGCAATGCCCTACTTTCTTTGAGCCAACAAAACCAGGAACTATCCTCACAAGTAGCGGAAATTCAGAGAGAAGTAGGACGGGGTCAGAATACGGTTTCTTCAGCCCGTAAGCCACAAACAGATCAGTTGGAGAACAGAATAAACCAGTTAGAGAGGTTGGTGGTTTCTCAGACTGCTGGCAGACAACATGGCAGTTCAACAAGCAGCCGCATTGGTGGAGTTGGAGGTCAGGTGTCCTCTGCTACATATGTCAGTCAAACTGAGCAGACATCACCACTGACTGCCGATGAACAACAAGCCCTCCAGGGTATTCTGCAAGACTCGAGAGGTGGAGCGGGTATGTTAAATCTTACCAGGAAAAATATGTTTTCTTTGCAACAGCGCTCCTTTCAAAGTGTATATACTTCGAGATTCTTCGATATCATTTGTTCAAAGTGGAGAGGGCAGCAATTAAGCCATATAAGCCTATGATGTTAATCATAGCACCTTACTTGAGTCGTGTCATATCAATCAAATAATTCAATCTTTTTTTTTTTTTTTGTTTCCCTTCCTGACAGTCTCCATGTTTTCCTTTACAAGGACGGGATCTTTAGTTGGCACTCCAGGTGTAGCTGTCTCCATACCTTATGAAAATGAACTAACATCCAAAGGAAGCATATTCGATAGCACAAATGGAACTTTTATCTGCCAAATACCTGGATACTACTTCATCACATTCACGTAAGTTTTATACATAATCATTTTCTGATTATTTTATCATACAAAGTGAACGATAATACCACACTGGAAATTGACTGAACATTTATTCGATAGAACGGCGAGACTGTGAGTCAGTTTTAAAGTTTATGAAGAAAAATATAATACGTTTCAACTTGTAGCGACTGAAAATTGTTTTTTTTTTCGAAATGTTTCTTTACTGAATTAGATTATTAACTGTGGGGTGAAACCAATCCAGTAGCCAAGGTGGAGGGTATAAAAATTTCAAGTTGCCTTTGGCTTAACACATTTTAATACATCTCGACCCCTTGAAAATGTTTTTGCTCCCCATAGAATCCATCTCCTCCTTCCCTTCAGTACCTTGTCTGGCTCATGGGCCTGGGCGAAGCAGGCACTTAGCCAAAGATAGAGGGACTGGAACGGGGCGGGCGGGACGGGGCGCCACTTTTAGAAAAATTTTCCTTTTGTAAAGTGTTGGAAATTGCTCTTGGCTTAATGCATTATTTCGCCCCCATAAAATATATTTCGCCCCTGGAGGCTATCTCACCCCCTTCATTACATTGTATGGCTTCTGGCGTGGGGTGAAAGAGCCCTGATATCCGACTGGCGCATACTATCATATTGTACTCGGTACCAACTCAAATGGTCAATGAAAATTCAGAAAATACTAGAACTCGCGGAAGCCTCCAGGAATCTCCGAAACTCTCTGTTATTGCTAAACATATGCTACTATAGTTGTTATCTCAATCAGACAATGTATCTTATTTCAAACCTAGCGGCGGATCCAAGACGGGGGATTCTGGCCCAATCTCCCATTGCCACTACCCCAGTTTTTTTTTTATTTAAAGACAATCTCAAAGCTGCTCCACAAGGTTTATGTATATTTACCTTGTTTATCAGGTTCTAGGAAAACGCATCTAAAAGTGCTTTATTTCAAAGTTTTCTTTATAGGACCTCATAGACTCCCCTGTCTTGCCCATTTTGAAGGAATAAATGGTCATCGATTGCTAGCCTGTTGCAAAAGTGCTGAAGTCACACATTTTAATACACAACCGTAAAAATCACTCCTTCTATACCAGGGACACCGGGACTCAACTGCAACACTTTTTAGGATGTGGTTGGAAATGATTTTTTCAAGATTCAAACATTCAAACATAAACGTGTTCTGTGTAAGTTTCGGTCAGATGATGATCGCATTTCAAAATTGACAAACTCCCTTTACAGATTTGTAAGTCGAGTACATACAATCAACCCAATGTGGTGGTACAGATCGGCAGGGAATGGGACAATTTTGACGCTTTCATTTCTCAAAGATAGTATCGAATATGACTAGTAATAAAAAAATCATTTTTATATCCCAACACATGTAAAAATATTCACGAAGTATCATCTTTTGAAAAGCTGTAAATATAGGTAGGGCTCGAGCTGTTAAGGTATCCGTACACTTTGTGTTTCAGCACTTTGTTCCAACAGCACACAGTTGAAAAATATTCACAGTAAGTTTGCTGTTCAGCCCGAAAATTTACCCCAGTCTTAGCATACTTTCACTACTTTAACCCCACCTTTTATTTAAGGAATAAATCGCATTTGGCAAACTATTATTGGTGAATAAACCGTCGAGACTCCAAATTTGACAAAATA